>LKNJ01007094.1:0-13822 GCA_002120245.1 Maccullochella peelii
CTCCCCCCCCCTCACAGTTCAGAATTTAACCTACTTTTTGGTAGAAACTGGTAATGAAACACAACTATACTGTACATTTGTAATAGTAATAGTGCACGAGTAAATGATTTAAGTTGCTTGTTACTTTACGGCTTATGTAAATACACATTGATGGTGGACAAAATAAAATGAACGGCATGTCTGCCTTTCTGTCTTTATCTGAGGCCATGTCCAAACTAATGCTTATATGTTTTGCAATTTACATTGAAGCACCAACACAAGTATCTGTGATGCTTAAATGCTTCAAATCAGCGTCGACACTCTCAATATTCAGCGAAGACCTTTTCCTAACTTTAGTGCTTTGAGTTGCCTAAACAGAAATGTAAAAATGTTATTTATGTATTATTATATTATGTAATTATTGCGGGAAAACGAAAGAAACTTGTTGCCGGATTTGTTCAGTGTGAGCATTTTGCGACATTGTGGATGAGTTGCTGAAAAACGTTTCCTCATTATCATTAGAACGTAATTCAAGCGGCAGAATTAGTGGGAGACGGGGCTGCTGTGCCGTTCCTTCAAATTGATCTCATAATCTTCCTGTTTTCTCTGCACTCGTTTGGCTTGTTGCTCAACTCAGCCGCCTCTGAGAAAGACGAAAGGTCTGGCTTGTGCTGACAGTGGAAGGACTCTAAGCTGAGTCTGCTGTCTGTTTGCTCTGATCAAACATTTGCCTTCGGGTCTTCACCTCCTGAGTTCAGCAGGTTTATCTGCTGTGGAGGACTGTTAAACACCAGGGTTTAAGGTGTGTGTGTGTGTCTGCTGTGGTGGGCACATATTCAACATCCAGCCCCTGCAGCAGAAGCAGGGTCCAGGAAGTCGCTGCCTGTATGTGTGGTTCAATATATACTTTGGACCTTGTGAAGTCATGTACAGATAGTCTTCCTGTCGCCAGAGGGGGAAGAATGCCTTCATCTGAATGAATTTAGAGTTAACATATGTTACAGAAATGAACTAAAACAATATAAAATCAAACTTAAAGACATTTTTGTGGCTTCTAACTCCCCGTCAAACCTTTCCCTCTTTATTCGGTCATGGTAAGGCCCTTCTGTCACAGTGCTGACAGCTGTAATGACATTTTCCGACTGCTGAATCTGCTAATTATAGTTTTGTCTTTTTTTTTTTTGCCCCTGGGGCGACATTTTTGTGAATGAAACTTGTCCTCAAACTCAGCGGAACGTGTTTCCTTATAGCTGGTTTTCTCGTGAATAACAGACGGCACTCGTGACGCTGAACAAAAGCTTATCTAATTTGCTGCTGTTCAGGCGTTGACTCGCAGCTGAGCTGAGCTGTATCATGGTACAGCAGGGTCAGTTTGCTCGGTTTGTGCTGGATCATGGTACATGTGTCAGTCTGGGTCAGAGGTAATGGGAAAGCTGCTGAAACACAGGCAGCATCAGCCTTCTCCATGTCTACTGTCATGTTGAAGGATAAATCTAACAATAAATTGATCAAACTAACAAGTACTGTCTGTGTAGCCAAAGCCTGGGATATTTCACTCCTCTGCAAAAGTTATTTAAACCACATTAACGAGCCATTGAATTGGCAATGGTAGTTTATTTTGACTCAGTCCCACATACACCATCCTGCTGCAGGAAATACCCACTACCAGAACACCAAAAGTGTATTAATCCGCCGCTGAAAATAGTCCCCAGCAAATGCACCATTTACTCCTGTTTAAGTAACGACTACTAAAATCTAGGCAGCTGTTTTAGGAAATGACTGAGCCTATAAAAGCAGGCGAGGGAAGTCAGAAAGTACTGACAGGCTAGTTGGTTTTGTTTGATTTGTCGACAGTAAGAAATATTTAGAATAAGCCAGCCTTGAAGGCATTTAGAATCAAATTATAATCCAGATCACATGCAGACCTGCAGTGATGCTTTAACATTTCCCACATTTTTTCCCGTGATGTTAACTTTTGCCGGGCAAGCTGAATAATTTCTGCCTAAACTACAGGAGCATTTTATTTTCCTGAACTTTGAGTCTGTCAAAATGCTTCTGATGTTTCTGATGACTCTCTCTTATTCATGCTTTTATATACATGAATAAATCTGAACAGCTTTGACTGCAACAAGGAAGAGCTTTCAGGGACACTATGGAGCCAGGACAGTGACAGTTAATATTTGGCTTTGAAAACAAAAGGCAAGTTATGTGAATGGTAGAACGTTTGCTAATCTTTGAACATGCTGGGATATCTGTTTAAAAAGAAAAAGATATCTACTATTAACACATAATTTTCTGTTCAAGCTGATTTTCACAGAATTTTTAGTGTTAATCTAGTTTTTACCAGGTGTCCTGCTGCATGAAGCTGATGATAAGCACCATTTACAGTAAACAGTAATCTAGTGGTGAGGACAGCACTGACAATTTTCCATTAATAGAAAGGGAAAAGTGAAATGGGGACAAAACACAAATGAGCTCCTGATTATGCACCTCGCTCTCTCAAAGTAGGTTAAAAAACAACAGTCAGTGGCTAAACTACAGTAGTTGCAACGCAAAGGGTGGTTTCTCCATTTTTTTTTCAAAATAAGTAGATATGTTCCCTGCTTTTTAAAATAAAAACAACAAGAATTCGCCCTTACCACAGCATACAGAATTCACAGATACCTGTGACATAACAAAACTACAACACAAAAGGAGGAGGTGGTGGTGGTTGGTGGAGGAGGAGGTACACCTGCACCTGTATGAATATGAAGAAATGTTTCTTGTCAGCTGGGAGCTGATCAGCCAATGAGCCACTGAGGCGAAAGAATGCGTGAAACAGCGTTCTATCACAACGCTCCATCTCATGAATACAGCGTGTTCAGGTATTTCCAGGTAAGGCCCATGTGAGTGACTGTGGCTAAATGTTGCACTGTATTTGAGATTATGTAAAGCAGATAATCACTGTGGCATTCAGCTTACTTTGTTGTCTGAACAGGAATGCAGGGTAGGGCAGCTCAGTGCCTATGGAAGTTTCTGTTTTTTTACCTAGGGGGAGGGGGAGATGGAACAGCATGTATCCGCCTATACCTTTGCCCCCCCCATTTCATTGAACTCGTTCCTCAAAGTATTGAGGCAACAATCCTACATCTTTACAGGCTCTAAATGATGGTAGATCAGGAAAGAGCAAAGGAACCAACCACCAACAAATTTATCGGCATTTGTCTGCCATTGATTTAATTTAAAGTGCCTTTTTACACTCTTTATTTTGGTCGTCTTTATGTTGCTTTATCAGTTTCTTCTATCCATCAGATGTTTTCTGGGCATTGTTCTCCTTCATTCAGTACAGCCATAGCCTTTACTGTGGTTTGTGGTTGCTGTTGTGCCTCATTAAAAGGTTTCTTAACAGTAATTGTCAAAGGATGGGAGAGGTTTATTCCTTCACAATTCCTGCCCAGATTTTTTTAAAGGAGGACAAACAGGTGACCTTTTGGTCCCAAAACCACATGTTGCGTTACTTCCATCCATTCAGTTATTCAAATACTTTGTGAGCCAGCAGGATGAACTTGTTTGCTCAGTCACCTGATTTTCACAGCCATCACTACTTACTGTCCAGTGAAAGAGAAATGTAGCTGCTCTGTATTTCAGAAGCATTGGTTACAGAAGTACAAAGTAGTGTGACTTTTTAATCTCTTAGGGAGGTCAGGGTGGGTGATTGGGCGTGCTCAGGCATGTGTGATTTTGACTTCAGAGCCGGCACGTCGCAGCTTGTCTTTTTCAATCTTTCACTAACCATAATTAGGTACTTTTAGTTGTCTAAATTTAACCACACGTTCACCATAGAGCTGGCAATGTAGAAAACGCTCGTATGAGTCATTTTAAGAACAGTCAAATGGGTCATTTTGGAAAGCACAGGCAAACCTCGTTGTTGCAATCAGCTTGTAACAAAAAATGAGGAATGTCAAACTCATACCATCAGCTGTAACACCAAGAACCAGAGCTGATTTGCTGGAAAAAGGCTGTCAGTGTGGTTACATTCTTTTTCACAAGAAGAAATCCACCCGGCAAGCTAAAAAGTCACCTAATGCTACAAATAATAGCAGTAGCTAGCAAGTCTTCCTTCACAAAAAGTGATTTAGAAATGAATGACGCCCATTCGTGATATTGTTACCCTTGATCTTGGATGCACCATGTCTGTTGACATCCGTCAGCACCACTTAACCAATTGGCAGTTTGAGGTCCAATCACACAGTGCGCAGAACGCTCATTAATATGGGGCCTTTGAGACAGCTTCAGGAAACAAATACTGTTGAAGTGACTGAACTTGTTCTGTCATTATTCTTTGTTTTTCTACGTTTTTTCCCCTCATTTATGCTAAAAGCTACTGTACAACAGTGATTGATAATGTTTTAGAAAACTGAGCGCAGAAATACAAATTATGATTTTTGAACCAGCTCATCTAGATGCACGTTGGCCTAAATTTAATCTAAATAAAGCACCAGGAAGTTCACAACTGTCATGAAAACAATGTCACATAAGTTTCGCTCACTGGGCCATGACGTGGGTTCGGCAGTGATCATGTCATGGCCCCACCCCGCGTTTTGTCTGCTGGTTAAAATACAAAACAAATGATACCAGTGATGTTTAAGGAGCACAGGACGGACCGGTTTGTCCGGTTCGTTCTCCCAGGTGTTCTGTTGTCTGCAGGTATTTCTGAACTGAGAAATGACAGCTTCTCAGTGCCGACATCACCTGTGACAGGACGTACGATTCTCATCACACAGACACACAGGTGAGACACTAACTGTGCTCTTTAGGATCAGACTGCCATTATAACACATAAATAGTGGTCTATACACATATTTGCTTGTATTATTCTTAACCTGTCTATATTTAATGTTTGTGTCATCAGATTCTTTTCTCATTTACTGATTTTATGTTTTTTTTGTAAAGAACTTAGGTTACGTTCTTCATTATGCATTGGCTGAAATTACATCATTTTTATTTTGAAAGCAGAAAACAAAATGATGCTATATTCCGTTAATTTACAACAACTTGACGACTCAAATGGCTGAGGATTTTAGGACCTAAAATTGGAGTTGCATTTCATAAATGTTGTGAAATGTTACGAAAATCTGCAGGATTGAAGGGAATTTAGGAAATGTGTGCAGAAAGGGTTCAAAAAAGTCAGCGAGAGAGCCTTCAAGCACATCATGCGTTTTTCAAAAGCTGTGACCTTTTAAGGGTGGACCTTCAAACTGGACTATCCTTTTCGTTTCATCTTCAGCTTTCTGCTTATCTGCACAAATCATGGTTAATGTTTGATTCCACTGTCAGGTTGTTAGGCTGAAACCAGGGAAAGGGTTGGCTTGACTTAGTTGAAGAGCTGCTTAAGGAATAATAAAACGTATTGACATAGTGCACAATAGGAAGTATGAAGAGTCTTTGGCGATTAGACCCCATCGTGACGTCATATTTTGAGGGGGTAGTGATGCCATGAGCTGTATAGGAAGATCTAGACACTGGAGGTGGTGGTGAAGGGGTGAAGCGCAATGGCTGAAGATCTGGATGGATGCGATTATTGAGATGATTGAGGTCGTAGAAAAATCCGATTGGTTTAACTCAGTCAGCTGATTGAGCTGGAAGTGGGAACAGACAGATAGAGAGTAAATAGATAAGCAGGAAGATCGTCTTCCTGATTGAACTTGCGCTAAGCTTGTAATTCCCCTCCAGAACGACACACACAAGTGTTTCCTGATCTGATGCCTCTATTGGCAGGACAACATCATTCGTCAGTGCCTTCCAAAACCAAAAGATAATGAGTGATCATCAAATCCCCTTCTAAACCTACAACATCTTACAGATTCTCTCAAGTTTTCTCACTGAAACCACAAAGTAAATATCTTGTAATTATTTTTGTTTCATAGCAGAGGCATCGCTATAACTCCCAGGAATTTGTTGTTGGCACTTTGCTTGTGTCTTACCCATGTGACATTATGAAGCATGCGTAACGTGAACTCTACACCCTGGTTTCTCCTTTAGAAGCCATCATGTCTTCCACGCTGGTCATCAGGCAGCCTCAGCCTGTGATGGACGCCCGAGACTCTGAGGAGTGGGGATCTGGGATATGTGACTGCTGTCAGGACGTTCCCGAGTGTGAGTTTCTGTGCAAAGTGACTGTTTAATATTCACACCAGTGCAAAGTGTGTTTATGATGATATCATGTATTTCTTTTACTCTTTACGCAGGGCAAGTCTGCATGTGTTCTCTGTCTGTCTGTTTTTTTCTCAAATATATCTAATACATTTAAAAAAACACTCATATTTTGTTATTACCAGCTACATAAAAATACACTGGGATCACAGTACAAAGTCATTTTGTTGTTTTCCTCATCTTATTTGTTGCTTTGAACACCAAAGAAGCTTCAAAATATTGAACAAATCCATGAAAATACTTCAAAATTATACCAACAAATGCGATGTGAGAGGTTTACTGTTGCAGTAAGCCAAAGCCTAGAGAGCCAAAGATAGAGGTCAGAGGTCACGGCACAGAAAAACTGTTTCTTGAATGATGTTAAGGAAAGACTGAGAAAGAACTTCTTCATATGCATCTTAAAACTTCTTGTGTGTTTTTTCCTGGTTCAGGTTGTTTTGCTTTCTGGTGCTGTCCCTGCTTCGCCTGTATAACCACCAAGAAGTACGGCCAGTGTCTCTGTCTGCCCCTGCTGGACGTCTTCGGCGGGATCCCGCCCATCACCATGTCCATGAGGGTCTCCATGCGGCAGCGCTACGGCATCAAAGTAAGGCCACAAATCTTTGCTGGTGTCAGTTGGCAGAAAGGTTTGAGCTCTGGCTGCTGTAAAGTCCCAAACATGTATCTTAAAAACCAGCATTTACTATAAGTGTAACTTTATGGAGACCAAAGGAGTCTTTGTAAGAAATTCAAGCCTGTGGGTGTTTTAGAAAAGATTTGTAGCTGCAGTTGGATTTAAGTTAATCATGTCAAATTTAATTGCAACAGTAACAGAAAACAACTACAAATAAGTATTTATTTGTGTGACCGGTGGGCTTCTGCGTTGTGTTGGTTAGATCAGGAAAGACACCGTGACACCGGGATTTCGGCTTGCTTGACCTCTGTTTATTCTGGTAACAACAGGGAAACAGAATCTCCAAGTCAACTGTGCATACAGCCCGCTCCAGCGCCTACACAAATAATATCAATATGCAAAATGGAAGTTAGCGCAGCTCGCCGCAACTTTAAGCTAGCAGCAATCACACTTAAATCTATTTTCTTTAAGTGCCAGTTCATTGAAATAAACATTTGGGTAAGTTCAGACAGACACTATAACCATGTACACACCACAAATATGAACAAAAAAATACAAGACATAATGTGATGGGTCAGGATAGTAAATGGGCCAAAACAAATGACACCCACCTCTCCCACAGGGACATTGTGCGAAAAGGGGAGAGGGGAAGTGGCAAAAGGGATTTATAGTGGGGACCACAGAAGAAGAAATAAGGAGGAGGGGCTCTGAACTTCAACTTGTATAGATTCTGTGTAATTATCACAAGAGATTATATGACCCTGTTACATTTGTATGAATCAGATACCAACAAAATAGTAAATGCTGGATACAATACGGGGAAACAAAACTAAAGTTTGAGTGTTATTATCTGATATTCTGTGGAACCTATAAAGTAATGATGGTTTAACATATTTCACAGTTACCAATTTCACAGCTACAATTAAGGTTTTGTTTTTGCCTACAGACAGAAAACCGACTTGGTCAGAGTTAGTGAAGGATCATATAATTTGGGTTTAAAAAGCTACTTTGTGAAGGAACCTTTGTTATCACGGTTAAAAGAGCATCCTGGTCGTGCTCAGTCTGAGGCCAGTCTCAGCATTTCAGGGCTAAAGATGCTTCATCACACATTTGATTGTTCACCATGTTGACCTGTCGCCGCCGTGTCTCGCCTGCAGGACACCATGTGTAAGGACTGCTTGTACGCGACCTTCTGCAGAGCCTGCAGCTGGTGTCAGATGTCCCGAGAGATGAAGAGACGAAACATCCAGATCGTTCTGGTCAGCGCCAAAAACACCTGACGTCTCTCTGCGCTGCTCATCGTCACAGACTTCTGACCTGCTTCAGCCGTTACCAACATGTTATAACTGCGCTGCAGACCGGAGCGCTTTCAGAAAGACGAGTGATTAAAAAAAATAAAATCCTAAAGTGTTCATGTCACTGACTGAAAAACTCTGTTAGCTTATGGTTTACCTAATGACCCTCCAGCATCATAAAAGCTTTTACAAAATGAATGAAAACAGGTAAAATGATTTATTTCATTTATTAAATCCAGTTTAAGATGTAATTTTCTTTGTTTAATTTTTGGTTCTGTAATCGCACACAGCTTGGGTTAATTATCTGCTTTATAGTTGTTGTATAAGCTTGCATTGGTTTTTTTGTTTTTAATATTATTGTTATTATTAATATCTGGCAATGTTACAATTCACCAAACTGCAAAGAAATACAGAGTGCAACAATTGACTTGTTTAATTTTTGCTTTGTGTACAGTATAAATGCACATTTACTGTTGAAATGTGCATCTTTTTTAGTTCATGCCTGCTTAACGAGTTCACTTTCATTAATTATGGATTTATTGTCAATAAAATGAATTCAGTGAACAGTCTGCTGTTATTTCTTTGTATATTCATACAGCATGATGTCAGGAGAAGGTAGAAAAAACAAAAAAATGAATATATAAATCAATAAACACATGTATAATAGGCTCCACAAAGGAAAACTTGAACTTTAATTAACTTTAGTTCACTTTAATCTTCGTATTGTCTTCCCACCGACCGTGCAATTTTTAATCCATCTGGTTTGACTGTTTATAAAACATAAAGTATAAATTATCACCCAGTTCTGTGTTACACGCTGAAAAAGAAGCAGAAATCATGAATTATTTTGTAGTTCAGATCAGAGGAACACGTGTTGATGAATTATCACATAATGACACCTGTTATCCTCCCACTAATGTGAAACCGAACACGTCAGCTAGAGGGAGCCAGACGCTTCACTGTGAGCCGGAAACGTGGAGGTTCATGTGGGGTCACGCTGGGTCGGACCGGCAGAGTCCCAGATTCATCCAGATTCAGTGGTAACACAGTTTCCTGGACAAAAACTATCCCATTTTGTACTAATTATAAGGAAAATAGAGAATTGGTTCACTTCCAATTAATTAATTACTAGTGTAACTTAGAGTCATTTAGTGCAGAAAAACGTGTAATGCAACATATTCCCAATAATAAGTAAATAATGATAAAATATTTACTTTGCTTTAAATTGAGCTTTTCTTTCTGAAGAATTCCTGTTTTCTCCAGAATTAGTACCAAATTACGTGGTTATTACATCCATCCATGGACGGTTTTTGATGCCATGTTTCTGTTATTTTGTCCACCCCACTGTAAATCACAGGAAGCATCGAGGAACAAGTTGAATCATGTATCAGTCAAGTCAATCAACCGAAAATAACAGGATACGACTTTAACTTCATGAAGATAAATTAACTGTTAAAGTCAAAATGATGCAGCTGAGTCAAAGTTAAAGTTAAAAGTTTGAATTGCTATTTCATAAGTTTGACTTATTGACTTGAATCTCACAATTTTGACTTACTAAATCAAAAATGTGAAGTTTTTCATGTTTTTTTGGGGGGGGCCATACTCCATACTACACTGTCATAGTTAGTATTTTGTCTCAGGTGGAGGCTACTTAGACTCACCTGTGCTTTGAGCCGAGTTTCTTACAATATCTTACAACTCTGAAAAGCCCCACTCAGCTTTTCACACACTTTTAGCACATTGTTGATTTTAAAATCAGGGAGTTTCAGCAAAAAAAGTGTCTGAAAACCTACTGCACACTACGAGCCCAGCACCAAACAGCAGACAGACCAAGTTGGCGACAAGCTGATGAAAATAAAGTGGTGCATTTAGCAGCTAAAGAGCCAGAGATGCTTGTCAGGAGTTGGTGGAGCTAAAGGAGAGCGAATATTGTGGATGAACCATAGACTTTATATAAAGATGGCCGACGCCCTATGACCTATACTGCAGCCAGCCACCAGGGGGCGATCCAGGTGTTTTGGCTTCACTTTTGGGGAGCTGTCATGTCGTCCGTCTTTATATACAGTCTATGGTGGTGGCTATTTATTTATTCGTCAGCTTGTTTCGGTGTTTTTCTGCCCTCTAGTGTCCAAACGCTCATTAATGCATCTTTAAATAACAACATCTGTACTGTGCGCTCAGCACATTTAAAAGGACGATTGAGGAGAAGAGATTTAACCTCATTTTCTGTTGCTCAGTTTTGCAAACTCACGGAGTCACTATCGTGTCATATTTTGTCAAATTACTCCCAATAAACTTCCCCATTTGTTTGGTCCGGCTTGCGTTCCAGCGGAGGCGATCCCTCCCCTCTGCTGGCACACTTGGCCCTGGTGTTCACTGTAAATTGCTCAGTGGGTTGTTTTTAATGGGATTATAATGACAGTTATGGTTTGCAAGAATTGATGTTTGTGACTTTTACGAGGTGTGAGTGAAGGGGCGGGTCCCGGCGGCTCATAAAGGCTGCAGGAATGTTAATTGGTCGAGGCCACTGCTGCCCTCTTTGTTCTGCTCTCTGATACTGGGCTTCTGTTGCGCCCGTTAAAGGCCAAAGACCTGATTTAAAATCTGTGACTTTTACCCCGCACACCCTCCAACACCCCCCACGCACACATATGTACACAGCTTATCCCACCTACAACCCCCCACCACCCCCATCGTTCATCCCCCTTTTCTGGGTTTCTGGGACCCTTCGCTTCTTTCATTTCCTCCATGTTGCTTAATCAGGTGGTTGGCACCCCCCCCCTCCCTGCTGGGTTTGATCCAGTGTTGGGGGAGTAATTTTAACATATACTGTATATTTATTATTATAATTAATTTTGTTTTTGGTCCCACTTCCAGATGCCTCTGAGCTGAGGTGAGGGAGCCTCTGAAAGCCCAAAGGGGATTTGTGTCTTTTTATATTGTTTTGAATAATAAAATAATAAATGACCACAAATCCAACAAACTGAATAAAATTTTCAAACTTGAAAACATCAATTAGTCTTATTTTGTTTTTCATCCTGCATCATTTCTGGTTTTATTCTTAAATCTACTTTGTGTAGCTTTGTATTTAATATTTTATCGTATTCTCTTATTTTAATGTTGGTCCTGGCTGAAATATCTCAAATACTACTGGATGGATTGTCATGAAACTTTGCACAAACATCCTACTGACTTTAGTGAGCCCCGAACTTGTCCTCTAGCGCCACCATGAGGTCAACATTTATCCAACACTTTAGTTTATGACCAAATATCTGCAAAACCAATGACATCCCCATCAGCCTCAGCTGTACTTTGTGTTTAATGCTAATTAGCAAATGTTAGCATGCTAACATGGTAAACATTACACTTGCTAAACATCAGTTATGTTAACATCGGCATGTTAGCATGTTGACGTTAGCATCTAGCTCAAAGTCTTAATCTTGTTCACTTACAGTAGAGGGACTGAGGTGCACAGTCAGAAGCTCATTTGTGTTTTCTCTTCATTTTTCTCTTTCAAGCAAAGACTTTCAGATCTCTTCTCACCACAAGAGCACCTTGTTCCTGTAAACTACACCGTGTCCTCTTGCAAGAAGGAAACATCCCTGTTAAAATCAGCTGTTTCAGTGAAAAGCACAAGCTTTAATTACACCGATTTGAACCTGGAGTACGTGGAATCTGCCGGAGGCCTCTGCGTGTCATCCTGTCTGTCCGGAGGTTTCCACCATGACAGATAGACCCGTCTATCTGCCCGAGTCTCTCCATAATTTCCAGGGGAAGTGTTCCTTTTAAAAGACAAGGTTGGAGTTGCTGGGGAGTCGGCTGATAACGGCTCGGGTTAAGAAGAGGCGGGAGGGGCAGGCGTAGTCCGACACACGCTATCAGACGACGGGCCTCCAGGCAAACAAACAGCTCTGACCTCTCAAAACAACGGCAGCAGGGAGCAGCTGATAGCCAGAGACGGATAGGTGGAGGTTGGCGATGGTGCAGCGAGTGTGTGTGTGCAGGGGAGGCAGAGAGCCGGGGCAAAGGGGCAAAAATTATCTGATCCCTGCGTGATCTTAGTGTCTCAGTGTCTATTAAAATCAGAGGGTTTGTGTGAGTGGTAGTTTTCTTTACGTTGGGTGAGCCAGAGAGGCGTTAACCCAAAAATAATTTCAACTCTGGTCTCAGTGGAGAGTTTTTGCTCTATAAATTCCTAAGCTGACATCCACAAAGGCAGCCACATCTTTTACATCTTCACAGTAATTTAGCATCCAAGCTAGCGTTGTCACACTCGTTCTGAAAGTTTGTCATCGGCACTGAAATGTTGAAACAGTAGAAAAACGCCTAAAGAGTCAGATTACTCAGGTTACAAAATAAACAACATATTTTCGTACCTCGGGAATGAAAAGTTTTCCAGAAAAAAAAGTCATTTAGTGCAGTGAAAAGTAAGATGTGAGTGTCTCATACTAGTACTCACAGGTTTGGACTTGAGGACTTTAGACGCGACTTGACAAAATCAAAGAAGACTTGTAACTCTTTTATTTAAATACAAGAAGACAGAAACACACTTCATTCTGTTGTGGTTAAAAGTGCTCTGTGCTATGAAAGTGAAATGTAAGCACTACTTTCTTTAATGATTAAGTTCAGTTGCACTTGTTTTAACAAATGAATACACATTATAAAAAGCATGTGTGATTTGTCTGTTGTTAAAATGGCATTACATTTGGTGAAAAGCACATTATGAAAAGTTCAGGACTTGCAAAACAACCACCTGATCCCAGCTCTGCTTGTAGTAACTATCGGCATTTTCATCATTTAACCATGACGGCCATCTTTCCCTGATCTCAACCAACTCGCTTCAGTCGCCCAACATTAACTTTAACGTACCTGCACAGGTATTGATGCAGAATTCATGTGAAAAACATTTGCATTTTTAACTGAAAAGAGGATTTGTTGCAATCATAAAACACACGATGTAACTTGGTTCAAAATCATTCACAATTAAAGATGAACATGATGTCGGAGTGCGTTTGATGTGTAAAGAGAATACTGGAACCAACCTACAGCAACAAAATAGGTTGTCAATGCCCTCCCAAACTACTCTGATCTGCGCTCTGTGGTTATGCTTTAGGTCATTTTAGGCATGGGATGTAAACTGCAGTCTCACTGTGTCACGCCCAACAATTCACCCCGAGCGCCTAACGAGGCGCTCAGACCCAAAACAGCATAACAATAATAATAATATTAGAGACATTTTAGGAATAACTAGCTGGCAGTGAACATTCAACACAAACCATCTGTCTGATACACTGCAGAAAACACAATGTAGGCCACTTTAATTTTCATTTAATTATTACTTGATGTAAATATTTGCAAATGAATGTAGTTTGTAAGCGATACTGCTGCTCAGAAAATGGTTAATCACACGTCAGCTAAGGGATCAACTTTGAAGAGAACTTTCTGTGGATGGACTTAATAAACCCCTCTATTATTACCTGGAATGTATTTGCATTTTTGTGGACGTTTTGTGTGCATGTGCAGCTGTGTGTACACACATGCAGACGAATGAGAACAGAGCAGGATGGAGGTGAAGCAGCAGAAGAGAGCTGAGTGACGGGGAGGGAGAGGGTTCAGTGAATTCTTTGACTGCTGAACCTCGTCGTTCAGATAGCAGAGGGCGAACAGACCGAGGACTCGCTCTCTCTCTCCTCCAGAAACTAGATGCATTATTTTCTGGGCACTTCCATCCCAACATATATAT
>LKNJ01007095.1:0-13818 GCA_002120245.1 Maccullochella peelii
AGAACTTGCACAATTGGTGGCTGACTAAATACTTTTTTGCCCCACTGTAACTGTGTTGTGTTCCTGGAAATGGTTCTGTAGGCTTGTGACATTGTGATATTGATAAGAACTGAAGAGTCTCGAACATAATTTACAGCGACTCTGCATTTTCTCTGTGCGTGTGATTGACTGCCTGACTGGAGCTGAGTGCAGCCTGTGACAGCGGCTGTCAATACTGGCCTGCCTGCTGGATATCAATACATGTGAATTTCCATGATGAGGTGGAATCAAAAGTACTGCTCCATGCCAAACACACACACTTACGTATGCTGTGCACCACTATACTATCCTTTGTCACAGTGAACTGCACTGCCATTGAATGTCATTCAACATAAAACTACTTTGTCACCAAAGAGAATTCACTCATTTGGAGTTTCTAGTAGCAACAACTTGGTACACTATCAGTGTCTACATGTCCAAAAAAGTCTTACAATATCTAGATTACAGATAAAGGATTTGAAAAGAATAGTTCAACATTCGCTTTCTTTCTGAGAGTGAGATGAGGAGAGTGATATCAATCCAGCTATAGCACTATAGCCCTCTGCGTTGGCTGCACTGCCAGACAGGCTCCATTCATATGAACCAGAGGGTTGTGTTTTTTTTCCACGCAGGGCTACTGTAGGCCTTACTGTGAAAGCCAAAGTGTTGACAATGCCATTCACGGTTTACTAACCATACTTATCCTTTACTTGATAGTACGTTTCTACATTTAGACATTTTCCTCAACACAGCATGGACAAAATAAATTGAAAGGAGAGCGGCTAGGAAAAAGAGGATTGACACTACATCTTACATCTTGCCCGATCAAAGTCTAGCACTGAAACGTCGCAAGTAAATGTATTTTTGCAAGTTAGATAGTGTGCGGGAGTTTGTTTGCAACACCGGAAGGTTGCCAGGCAACCAACAGAGAGAATGACTGTTTGAACTTTGGATAGAGGCAGGCTAGCTGTTTCCTTCTGGTACCAAACTTTATGCTCTCACTTTTGGAAGGAAGGGAATTTCCCAAAGCTCAGAGGATATTTCCTAAAAACATAACATACATTTGTGCAACTCTTTTTTAAGAAAACAAGAGCTCATAAACTGTCAGCAAGCTGTTGTATTTGGGCCTAAGAGAACACAGTTTAGCTAGTAACAGAAGACGAGTCATGTTTCCAGGCTCTCAGAAGGAAAGCCAGCAGCAAAATGGACACACTCTGCTGATTTTGGGCTTTGGTCAGACTGACCTGACACAGTTGTCTCCTGTCTGGAGAAGGTGCTGCTAGCTGCTACCTGGTACTACCAGGTAGTGAAAACATGACAAAACATGTGTAAAAGCATAAAAATTTGTTGTAACTCACTCTAGGGAAGATGGCGGCCAGAGAACAGATTGTCAGGATGAGCAGCAGGACCTCGCCCACTGCAAAGGTGATGTAGTTTGCAATAAGCCTGTTCCACAACACATGAACACACAGAAAACCCTTGAGAGAAATATACAGAATTGGTAGTAGTCAACAAGTCCAGATTCATTGTCCAAGTCCCGACTCTCTAACATCTGTGTGAAGTCATGAACAGCTGCATGCAGATGACAACAATATTGCAGAGAGCAATATTACAGTGAGCTGGGCTGTGCAAACTGCAGAATGATGTTGAGAAAATGTCTGAGGTCCCAAGATTGGAGGATCCCTCACAGTACAGAGTAAATCATTATATAAATAGGATCATCTCTTCTCTGATCTCTGAGCCAGAGTGTGACAGAAATCAAACATGGCCACACTGTGAATAAAAAAGTGGAGAGTAAAGGAGATTACTGCTGGCCCTGTGAACTGACCAGGGGTCTATGAGTGCCTCCATAGCCGCAGTGAAGAGCAGAACCACACAGGAGCAGCAGAACGCCGCTCCACTCTGTTTCTCCTTCTCCACCGAGTAACGAGTCTCCAGGTCTGGATCCACAAACCTCAGGGAGAGCCTGTTGGTGTGTTTCCCCTTCAGACTGATGAGAGAAGATAACCGCAGCACTTACATCAAATGTAAAATATTGGTATTACATTATCTACAGCTTACCTGATATTGTATTACAGTTTTCAGCAACACTACACATATTGCTGCAGTTTTGTATTGGGAAATCTCATGCTACAATAAACTAGTTGTTACACCACTAAAAACTGATGCAATCTACTTGCCCCTAACACTGTGTTCTGCATTGTGTATCAAAAAAGGTCAAATACTGAAACTGGCTTCAGAGGGCTGGTCAGATTTATCATCTTTCTAATCAAAGTTTGCCGCGATGGTTAGGCCCGTGCCTTGCATGCGAGTGTGTGTGTGAATAAGAGCTAACATTGCTCTTTTTCCATGTGCAGTCCATTTACCATTTACAGCTGCATGTGTTCAAACAACATTTAGTATTTCAGAACCTGGGCTTCTTATATGAAAAACGTTTTTAACTTTCACAAAGTAATTTACCAGGATAAGTATAATTTTGGTATTGGTACCCAAACTGAGGTATCCTTCTGGCAATTTCCAACAAAACCCAGCTCTGTTCATTTATGGTTCACAATAGGTGCTCCTCTTCAAGCAGAATCTTTAGCAGCAGCAAATGATAAGTATAATGGAAATCTGATCCAAAATATGCAACTCTTGACTTAAGTAAAAAACAGAGAAATAGAAAGGTTGCTCAGGAAGCAATGTGGTTGAGGGTTTTAATTAGGACAAATATTAGCTCTCTGTGTGAGATATAAGTTACCTGTTTCCACCATGATCTCATTTATTTGTGTAATTAGTGTATGCCAATGTGTCATAACTGACAACAAGGAGAGTGAATGATCCTGGCTCAGTGTGTCAATGCCAGGTCCTCTGATGACCACTAACGTGACATAAGCAGTATCATTAAGGTGTTTTGCATCTAGAGAGGAGTACAGTAGTGCTTTATGGGTCAAACAGTGACGGTGTTCACTCACGCTTGGACTGTCTCTCTCTCCAACAGAGCCTCGTTGAGCAGTTTGTTGAGCTCCTGTTCGTTCTCCTGAGCATCAATCACTCTTTCAGCCAGGTCCCGCAGCCGCAGCCTTCTCCGAGGATTAGGGAAAGATGGATTCACCACCTCAAGTCCCACAAAGAAAAAAATGGAGAATGGAACACCCACTTGTTCCATTTCTATATCTGATATTTACTACATCAATGCCAGGTCAGCAATTATGTCAGTCAGCTGGACTGTCCATTCAACACTTCCACAGCAAGAAACCTTTCCACTTGATCAACATAGGGCTTCACCATAAAGAATCCTACTTGCCAGATTTCCATTAAATGTGTTTTTGTGATGTTCATGATCCCCCGAGGTTGAAACCTAATCTTTGAGCTCAAATTTCCCCTATATTTTCCAAGTCAAAAATAATAATAATAATAAAATGACTGCCAAGACATTTCCTGAGCATATTCATGCCCCGCAGAGAATGAACGCTTTCCATTTTGGACACTCCATGAGCTTTCCTCTTGTGCCACCCTCTGGACAAAATGTCAACATTGAACACAAGATTAAAGAGATACCCCCTTTAGGTTTAAATGACTCTATGTGCCTCAAGAGGCCAGACAGTGGCACAGAAAGATTGTGTCTCCTCACAAAATACATGGTGGTTAGCAATGGATGTAGCAACTACTGACAGGGTTAGATGGTGAGCTACTTTAGATGGCAACATGCTAGCTATACAGGAACATGCTAGTGCTAGCCAAGACGGATCGCAACTGATCAGTGCAATGCAAATTCATGTATACCTACCTTACCAAATGAATCCGGAGGATTCCACTGAAATGAACTGACTTTGGTCTGCTGTTGTGACCGGCCCCTAAGATTAGCTAAATTATCAATATTTATATATTTATTTTGATGGTCCAACACTTTTAAATTGTGAGTGATAAAAAAAACCCTGCTGCCATTTGGGGGCCACCAGTGGGACTCTTGCTATATTTAATTCCAATCTAAGTAATGATTTCTTGGTTACCCTCGTGTCCAGTTCTTCTGGTTCCTCCGGTGTGGTGCAGGCTGTGTTAACACTGCCGTTACACTCTGTGGTGTTGATCAACAGCGGGGAGTTTCCATTGGAAGAGGTTACAGACAACTTCTAATATGAAACAAGCAAACAGGAAGTACTGAGAGATTACTATGAAAAGCTGACAGACTTTTCTTTCTTCTTTCCTGAACATATCCACGTATTGTGAATGCTGAACATACAGTTTATTACATTTTGAAACAATATTCAAATCTAGTTTTGAGTAACAAGAAGTATTCAAATGTGACTTTACATGTAACATATCATCACTTTTCCTGTGCATCAGCTGGCTGAATATGAGACAAACATTTGAATATCCAAATATTTGCAGTGTGGGTGTGTGGCAGGTTTGACTCACTACGCCGTTGATGCCACTCTTTCCCACAGGTCCTTTAGGAACAACCACCAGGTAGGTCTCGATGCCCCGCTCCCTCAGGTAGTCACAGCGGTCACCTCCGTTCCCTGGCTCCACATCAAACTCGCCATGAAGACACTCCATGGTGCTCTGTGAGATGTGGACTCGACTGGTCCACACACAAAGAGGGGTCAAAGATTACCATGAATTCCCCTTAACAAATTTACAATGATGCTCTTATACAGAGTGATGAATTGCAACAGTAGACTAGATTTTACTGAAAGAACACGTCAGTGCTAACATTTGAGACTACATGACAAGATATTTTTTGTGTCAAACTGTTGAAAAATGAACATCCACGCTCAATTCTGTTATTTTGCTTTGGATTAGTTTATTCTTTAACACTGCACTACTCAGCATTTTTTATATTAAAAATGGTTTAAATCGTGTGTAATGTGTCACTTGTAGTGTAGAGAATTTTATCACCGACTCTGCAGTTCCCCTCAGCTCTACAGATCCTTTAGCATCTTTTAGCTTATTGTATTGGTTTCATGGCCCACACACTCCTCTCTCATCAACCTGCTGTTTCCAGCAGCAGCAGGCGGCTGTTTTCAGTGACAATGCTCCGATAAAGCCACTGTCCACTAGCTACTCAGCAGCAAACAGCAGACAGACGCAGTTAGAGACTAGCTGGTGAACACTGTGAATGAGTCAGTGAGGGAATGGACCTAGATTCACTGGACACATACACCACTCCACATGAATACTAATGTATCTAATCTGTGTCTGCTGGATGTGTAAATAGACAATTGTTTGCTAACATGTTCGTTGTGTTGCAATGTAATATGGGATTGGTGGTTGATGCCTTGTACACTTTTTTGTGCTTTCTTGGACATTTAGAATTTTTTTAAACACCTATCTCTATGGATAACTTTACTGATAAGTCTTAGACTTTTGGTAGAAGGGGTACGTAGAAAAAGATTCACACTCCAGCAGTGGAGATGGTGAGTTGTTCCGCAACAAGACGTCCATGCAAAGGTGAGTTTTTGATTTTTTTTTTGTTGGGCTGTGTGAAAATTTTACTACTAGCTACTGGACTATCATCACCAGCCGTATGGAATGACAATGTATTCATTGTGTAGGTGATACAGAGTCTGGTCCTGCAGCTACATGTTACTCAACCTGATCCCTCCAGGCCACGGAAACAGAACACACTCACAAGGGACAAACAGGAACATCCTCCTGTCAAACACAGGGCCAAGTTCTCAGGCTGTGGGCACGTTAGGTGGAAGGTAGATCATGTTTTCAGGTTTCCCACATTAGCCTAATGTTCCACACCTGGGGATTAATGGTAAGTTAACCATGTATTTCCATGTAATACTTCATCTGGTAGTTACTTAGTTCAGATCATGAAATCCATTAAATCAGGATTTTCTGAAAAGTCACTGGAGTCAATGCATGGAAAATCAAAGGAACTTTATTTTAAAAACAAACAAAAGAGAGGTATTGCATGGAGTTGATGTCTGTTCTTACCCTGGTATCCCTCCAGCCTCCATTTTGTTGGCCACAGTGACGTCAGTGGACCAGACGTCGTACTGCCAGCGTTTCTGCCCCAGCACTCCCCCCAGGACTGTACCACTGTGCACTCCAACCCGCATGTCTACATCTGTCTGGGTCTTCTCTCGGACGTACCTGTGGTTGGTTTGCAAAGCAACCACTTTTATTTATTTATTTAAAAAGCAGCAAGAACTAGCTCCTATTTTTATTACAATCGTCAATCCAGCTCTCTTTCCTAGTTCAAACCCTGGCTACCATGACACCACAAATACAGTCTCAACCTATGCAAAACACTGCCTCTGATACATCTCATTTAGAGCATCAAGGGACACCAAAACTAAAGTTAATCCATTCATGCACACTTGTCTGGAGTCTGACCAAAATGTTGCATCAGAATCAATTTGAGCTTAGTGACCTCTCATTGTCAACCAATGTTCAATTCACTTTATTTCACAGCTGTAGTCCACAGAAAGTCAATAACAGTCCATCAGAGTGATCAATTCCACACTGTGGACCAAGTGACTGACACAATGCATCACATCAAAATGTAGCTGACACTGACTGATCTTTAGAACAGACTTATCTCAGGCTACTTTCTCCAGCTCCTGACCCCCTCGTCCCTGTACTCACGAGATGGCCTCCACCATGGCCATGCCCATCATGATGGAGCAGGCAGCGTGGTCCTCCCTGTAGTCCGGCAGCCCACAGATACAGTAGTAGCAGTCTCCCAGGATCTTGATCCTCAGCTGGTGATATTTCTGATGGGTTAGATAAGGTTTAGTCAGAGAGATGAAACCAAGAATGTGCAAAGAGCAGACTGGGATTTTGTAATTGCTCTTAGGGATGCACAGATACAGTTGGATTGTGATCGGCACAGATACTGACTTTCGAATACAGGTTTTCTGTTCTGCTCCATTCATTTGCTGTGGTAAGCTAACGTTGATGAGTTAAGCTACTGCTGTTACTCATCACTTCCTGCATGAGCTTCACAGTAAGTAAATTTTAATGTGAGAGCAGTGGTAGACCTCTTAGTGTTCATACCGAAATCAGCCCTGCATTAAAACAACTCAGGTGGCTGCGTTGGTGGGGCTGTTGGGGCTGCTTCAGGTACCGGTGAGACATGAACTATGATCCAGGAAGTCCAGATTTATGAATTGTAAGGCTTCTCAGATGCCAAAACACTGCATGACGGTTTATTTTATCTCGTCACAACAATCTCGAGAGAAACGGCACAAATATGGCATTCATGTTAGTAATCTGCCAGGAATGTACCCTTGTACGTATGCGATTGGCCAACGCAACACACTGCCGGATGATGCTGCAATGCGGTGAAAGTTGAGCCAGGTGCAACGTTGGCTGCACTGCCAGACAGGCTCCATTCATATGAACCAGAGGGCTGTGTTCCACGCAGGGCTACTGTAGGCCTTACTGTGAAAGCCAAGTTTTGAGAATGCTATTTTACTAACTATACTTAGCCTTTACTCCATAGTACTTTTCTACATTTAGTCATTTTTCAAAACACAGCATGGACAAAATAAATTTAAAGGAGAGCAGCTAGGAAAACGCGGACTGGTGCTACATCTTAACAATGGAGTCGACATCTAAACTTCAAGTCTTGTCAACACCTTGAGGTTACAGGCAACCAACTGCATCCGCCTTTGTTTGGTAAGAAATAGTTACAACATGTAACCCATATATTCCCATAAAACCACAACTTGTCGTTTTTACATTTCTGTTTGTCTCTGGATTAAACAAATTAGATATAACATGTTAGTTAGTGATCCTAAAATGTGCTGGTGGGAGTATTTTTAAAATGTGGACAGAGGTAGCCGTTTCCCATTGCTTCCAGGCCTTATGCTAAGCTAGGCTAATTGTCCCCCCTGCTCTGGCTTCATACTTAATTGAGATACCAACGCAATTTGTCTCAGACTGCTGAAAGCTCATGTTAGCTTTGGTCCAACAACTGTTTGCACAGAACAAGGACTGTGGATTTTGTGGATCTTTTCACAGCCAGTATGGAGATAGATATTATTCATAATAATTACAAATACAAAATCTCTTGATACAGGATGAGAATAAGGGTAATACATTAACACAAAATAAAATGGGCCAAAAATTCAAGCTTTATCACCACCGACTGGATCATTGGAACACTTCTTTTTACGTAACTGTTACTATGCATAATCATTTCAAATGAAAAATGGATATAAATTCTGAATGTCTAACAGTCAGGCTATTTGATCATTTCTTGTAATCTTGATGTAACATCATGAAAATTACATACATGTATATAACTGGAAAAAGCAAATGTCATGGAATCACTGTTGTTAGGTAACGGTGTGAAACTCACTGCAGCCAGTTTGTCAAAGCGAGCAAAAAGCTCGTTGAGCAGTTTGACCAACTCCTGAGCGCTGCAGGACGACGACAGCTGGGTGAAGCCCACGATGTCTGCAAACAAAATACTGCACGACAACAAGAAACAGATACAAGACGGCACATTAGTACTGACATAATGAGGCTACAGTCACATAAACAGTATCCTCCATGCACATTTTCACTGTTTCAACATGTCATATTGTTACAAATCTGAGTTAGAATCTGTGACCAGCCTATCACTTCAGAGCAGTGATTACTTTCTGGAAAACTGTGAATACTGAATGATGACTGGCTGCCCTCCATTTGGCTGTGCCGGCATACTGCTTGTTACTTAGCGGCTAGGGTGGGGAACCCCAGTGAAATGGAGTGCAGGTGTGACGTTAAGTCTTTATAATCAGCTGATAATCAGACAGCAGCAGGAGATGGCGATGTTGTGGTGAACTTTGATTTCATCTTTTCACAGATTCAAGTGTTGGCAGAGACACTATAGAACCTTTGGATTCGACTACAACAAGCCATGTAAAATATGTGTTTATTAGTCTCTGTTGTTTATGATGCTGTTGGTACATGTGGTATTTAGTTTACCACTTCAGTCGACATAAACACATGGGCCATTTTGTGTGCCAAATTGAAATGGAATGGAAACCACACCCGCCCGGCACATACCCGCACTGTGCCACTTTGGTTTTGGAGCATCCATTAATCCTGCACCAGCAGGTGTGAATCGACCCAATAAAGCCATCACAACGTTTTAAGCTACCCGCCCTTTTATCAATCATTTTAATACTTTTTCTCGTATCAGTCAATATTGATATACGTATGTCATATTATAAATTAGGTTATAATTTCTGTTAAGCTTAAAGAATTGCTTAAGCTTACAAATTCCTATTACAATAGGTTTCAGCACCCGAAGATGAGCAGCAGAGAATTGCAAACAGAGAATCTATTTAAATAAATCAATGACACATAATTTTAAAAAATTGTCAATCTTGGCAGTATAAATCTTTATAAATCTGGCAGTATAAAGATCATATATTGGGTCAGTTACATTCATCAGTTAAAATCCTTAATTTTTGACCGTGTGTCAGCACAATGTCTGACATCTGTTATGTGTTATTAACACTGCAAATAGCAGGCTGTTTCTCATTGCAGGGGGTGGGTCTAATTGCTGGTGTTTGAGAGTGTAAGCGTTTGCATGCATGCATTATTGGATGGTGATTGTTCAGGTAATAAACTTAGTTTGTGGCTGTCTTTGTTAGCACAGGTTTGGTTTTAATTAGTTATTTGATGTTATCAAAAGGGGGTGTGACATCATAATTGACAACAGTGTGCTCGCGATTGGTTCAGGCGGCTGAATGGGCGGGACGATACCCCGGCTCCACCGCGGATCACTGCGCAGACTCTTGCACCAAATGACATCCCTAGCACAAGATGGCAGCTCCCACATCTGGGATATTTTGGCTTCATTTTTGCACAGTGGGAAGATGTGGAGACGTGTCAGCCATATTTATATACAGTCTATGGTGAAAATACATTCCAAAGTTTATCTGAAGTTAATTTACAGACTTAAGCATTCCGAGTTAGACAAGTACAGTGGATATCTTCCAAAGTTACAGTCTGTTTAGTAAAAACCTCCCTGTTTTTGTTACCATTCTTCCACTGCAGCTCAACAGGGAAACACTGTCTATAGAAACACAAAGGGTAAGTTGGAATATATCCACTTAATTTGTCTAAGACAGACTAGTGAAGCCTCATATTAACTTCAGCTGAAATTTGGAGTGTATTTTTCCCATGGATGTATAAAGAGAAGTGGCTACAGCGTCGGAGGTGGGGCCCCATTCATTCAGATGTAAGTTGCTCAGTGACGCATGAAGTCAAAAACGTTAGACTTTCTGGGTATAAAATTACCCGAAACTTCCACATAGCTTCCGCTTCTGACACCAGAACAATAGCATGTGTCTGGTTTCTGCTGTGTCAATTTTGGAAAGTGGGCTTGTTTTCATCAAGGTCAGTGTTTGTTTTTATAATTGTCAACAAATAAGAAAGTAAATGTGTGTTTGCTTGTTCGCTTTACATTAATGGCTTTAACTTGAAAATTTGAGAACTGGGGAGCCTCTGGAACCCTGTCAAGGATCCATGTAGACCCCACTTTGAGAAGCACCTTGCAGCATACACAATGAAAAAAACCAACCAGACAAGATTCAGACAGACATACAGCACCCTGAATGTTAACAGAGGTACCAAGTTACCTGACGTTTTCATGTCTATACATGTACATGGTGTTGAACTGCTGCATCTCTTTCTGACTGGGCTCCTTCTTCATGTCCTGAAGCATCTCATCAGCTATGTGCTTTGGAAGGATGGAGAGCAGCAGACGTTCCTGTGGGGGACAAAGACAGACACACAGAGGATACACAGCTACTGATAATAAACAGGGAGCATACTTCTATTAAAGACCTGTTTTTCCCTCTCAATATCACTAATATGATAAAAATGATGAGTTTGATTTATTATGACTATTGAAGATCTAATCAATTGTACACTGGATGACTACAGTAAGTGTTGTGGTAAACCACATGCATAGAGTGCTGTTATTATAACGTAATAACTAATAGCCAATGTATTCAAATATATCACTTAAAGTTTTACTTATTTACTTACTTACTTACTTTCACTTACTTCCATATCAAATGTTAAGTGTTGCATGCAGAGGCATACAGAAACAGTGTGTGTGTGTATCAGAGGAAGGAGGGGGCCCCTGCAGGTGCAGTGGAATCGAAACTTATATCATTAGGGAAATTCCAAGCCACAGCTAATGTTGGTCCACTGCTTAGGCCTCACCAACTCTAGTATATCTTTGGAGAAATTCCCAGCTGAGCTAAATCACTAAGCGACCTCGCTGATGCTACAGCTCTGATAACGCTCTGTCATTATTGTAGTCGCTATTCGACTTCACTATCCCTCATTAAAATTGATTTATGGTCTCTCGGCTGCATTGCTGGTGGCCTTCCCCAGCCACCTGTGTGCAGTTTATGTTTTTCTCCCATCGCACCTTGTCGATGGGAGTGTCCCACCATCGACGAGGTTGAGTTAAGCTCTGCATAGCCTTTCTTATGCCTGTGCATGTCATAATTTGTGATGAATGACCACTGATGAGTGCTAACAATGGTGGGGTAAAGCTCTGCAGAGCTGACCTCCAGGACCAGGTGTTAGTTCTTGCCCCTATAAAAGAAGTGCACAGTCAGGCTGTTAAATAAATAAACTCGGGTTTATTTCTGTCAAAAGAATTAACTCTAATTGCATGAAACTCTGATCCTCTCCAGTAAATTTCTTTGAGCCTGATAGACTCCAGCAGCGAAGCAGGTGCGCTGAAGACTAAGTGTTGATGGTGAGGTCCGGTTGTCAATATTGGCCCGGACCCGGACTCTTCACCCCGACATCATAAGCAAAAGAAATAGATCAACACTTTGGGAAATACACTTATTCACTTTCTTTCTGAGAAAGAGATGTTATCACAGATGATATCAATCTCATGTCTGTGTGTTCAGTACAGAGCTGGAGTCAGGATGTGGTTAGCCTAACTTAGCATAAAGACTGGAAGCAGGGGGAGACTATTTGACTTTTATTTGAAACATCTAGTGGCTGCTAAGAAAGATATTCGTCCCTAAATATTATTTTTCAAATCATGTCTATAATGCGATAACATTAGCACAGTGTTGGCTATGATTGATCTTTTAGTTATGGCTAAGCCTAGGCTAATATTATTACAGGCTTTCCATCTCATCCTCTTTATTGTGTTGTTTGTCATCTTGTATCAATACAGAGTCAGGGATCAGGGGTAGTCTGCATTCACTACAGCAGAGAGCACTGACCACCAGAATCAAAGGGTAAAAACAACAAACATTCATATATTTTGGAACCCAAATTCTTCTAGAATGGTGCAGCCATGTCCAGTCGCTGTTGTGGTAGTTTTCGAAGAGTTTTTTAGAAATTATGTTAATTTTTAATACATTTTTTACTACATTGGCAGTAACATCCTACGATCACAACACACTCCTGGACATAGAATTTTGTTTAAAACAAAGTTCTTTGTACCATTTATCCATCGATCCAGCGTGGCCAGCAGAGATCATACGAGCAAATCATAAAAACAGTGGAGATACACCTCCGGGGAAACGAAGGAGAAAAATCAAGGAAAATGGAGCGGCATCCGGAACAGACTGAGAGCACCAAGCCCACCGTCTACCTCTGCCCAGGATCCTTCTTCCAGTCTCTGGAAAAAAAGTCAGATGATCTTAGGGAGAGGATAAGATTTCAACGAGACATAAGGGAATATAACATCCTTTGTCTGATGGAGACATGGCTGAACCCGCTGATGCCGGATCAAATCATATGCTTCTTCTATGTTTTCTGTGCAGATAGAAAAGGAGAGTCTGGTAAATCCAAGGGTGTAGCAGTTTGCTTCATGACTAACAACAACTGGTGCAAGCCCAAGGACATTAAGACTCTTTCCCGTTCCTGCTCATTGAACCTGGAGCATCTGTCAAGTTCATGCAGTCTGCATACCACCACAAGCAGACATTGACGTAGCACTATTGGACTTACATGATGTGCTATGCCAGCATCAGAACAAACATCCTGAAGTGGCTATGGTGGTGGCTGGGGACTTCAAAAGGGGGAACCTTAAAAATATTATATCATTCAAAAAGGTGTACTTGGAAACAGGGTTTTGTATCTGTAACCGTAGTTTTGTAAACTTGTACATTTATGTTTGTATCTGTAAGCTTAGTTTTGTAGACTTGTACATTTTGTTTTCTGTCTACAAACTCAGTTTTGCAAGTCTGTGCATTCAGACACAGGCTTGCAAACTCACTTTTACAATCTGGGCGGCAAAAATGCTTACGGACTTTTGACAGGTTTACTGCATGGTAATGTTTTGTACACAGGGTGTCACAAAAGAAACATGCTATATGCAAGGGAGGGAAGGCGGGATCTCCAGCTTCTGACCAATCAGTGTCTTTGGAATCGCTATGCACAACACAGTTGGCTAGTCAACACTGTCAGTCAACCCATGATCATGCTAGTCAGTCAGCTCAGAGCCATGTAAAGAAAACCAGCCCTGAAAGATGGACTCCGCCACCACCAGTAAGTCAACAACATATACAGTGCCTTGCAAAAGTATTCATACCCCTTGACCATTTCCACATTTTGTCACGTTACAAGCACAAACTTAAATGTATTTTATTGGGATTTTATGTGATGGACCAACACAAAGTAGAGCATCTTTGTGAAGTGGAAGGAAAAAGATACGTGGTGTTCAAATTTACAAATAAATATCTGAAAAGTGTGGCGTGCATATGTATTCAGCCCCCCTGAGTCAATACTTTGTCGAATCACCTTTCGCTGCAATTACAGCTGCAAGTCTTTTGGGGTATGTCTCTACCAGCTTTGCACATCTAGAGACTGCAAGTT
>LKNJ01007096.1:0-25251 GCA_002120245.1 Maccullochella peelii
TATATATATAATGCACACTCTGTGGAAACAAATTTCCCAATAAAATCTATCTATCTATCTGTAGGTCATCTTAGCTTTTAGTAAACGTTGGCATTTCAATTCGATCCCATCAGATTTGTTACCAACACTAAACACCTACTTAACCCCAACTATCTATAACTTAACATTCGTTTTTTTAACTTTGTTTATTGGGCTTTTCAACAGACAATAATTAGACAGTGACAGAGAAGCATACGTGTTTGTACATACAATTAGAATAGTTTGTCACAGTTAAAGTTGTTAACGTTGTCGTGAGAGTGACATTTTATAAAAATTCAGACAAAGACAGGAAAAGTAAAAACATAACCAGAAACAATACACTAACATAAAAATGAAAAGAACACACACAACATAAATACCAAAAACCAAGGAAAAGAAAAGAAACACCAAAGAAAAACACCAGACAAGGAATTATAGACTGCAGCGCCACATCACCTACATCACAATAAATACACAATCATCCTTTCCAACAACTAGCTCACTATGAGGGAATTTAATCCCTTTGATATATTGGAAGAAAAGAACCCAAATGTCATCAAATTTATTGGATAGACCACTAATTGGAAGCCGGATCTATTCCAGTCTGATTAAATATAGGATATCTCTTATCCAGTGGGTATGAGAAGGCGGTATCTGCGATTTACAGGTGGTCAATATTAGACATCTAGCCAATCGGGTTGTAAAGGCTATGACATCCTTTTTGGGTTAAGAAGAGAAGGTAATGAAGGAGAAACACCAAACAGAGCACTAAGGGCATTAGACTCAATTTCCTCCCAGATAACCTTAGACAGGGTATCAAAAATCTCCTTCCAATATTTGGTGGGCAAAGCCAAAACGTGTGAATAAGATTTGCTGTTGACACCTATCTCAAGTTGGAGAAACATTCTCATAAATCTTTGCTAGTCGAGCCTTAGTGTAATAGGTGTGGTGTATAAGATATTTCCTCCCCCAGATCCTCCTCCCAAAGAACTTATGGAGTCCAGTGACTCCGGGTGAAGGTAAACCAAGAAGGCATCGTTCTACCAGGAATGGAGGAAAAACATGGTTAGCAACCAGCGGGGCATGGCTAGATAATGACTGGAGGTCAGGGCGTCAGCTGTTTAAATGTATTTTTTAATATGATTTTTAATAGAATCTGATTATATACAAACATTAATCTTAATGTTGGGAAAATTTGTTTTCCAATGAGGAAAGGGGTTTGGACACAGACTGAACAGAAGAAACATTTCTGATGAGTACAGGACCTACCTAACCCTCATAATAGTTCATTTTCTTAAACAACTTGAGATTTAGTGACATTTGGTTCTTTTCTTTAAATTAGAAAGCTGTAATGACAAAAGCAAAATAAACATGACTTTTTTAATTTTGTTGACTGAAATTTGCAGTGTATTACTGTGTGTCAGTAGTCTTTCATGACACCAAGTGCATCTTCTATCACTTCACAAACAAACATTGTGTTTATGTGACCTTGTATAAATCCATGTGCAAAGTTTTTGAGTTTGTGTTCATTAGAAATTGTTGCTGCAGTGTTTATACTTGAGATTGAACACAAGGGAATTGGCGAAAGATTTCTACAATCATGTTAAAGTTTGTTTGCAATCGATAAGATCAGAATTGTGTAATGTATGATAATCCATCCACTCTGGTAGGGTTTGTTTTTTACTGTTCATGAAAAGATACCTTTGTAGAGTACTTTGTAAAGAAATGGGGATGGAACCTATAGTCGTTAAGAAAAAAGTTCTAAACTGAAAGCTGAAGCTAATATGAGGCTTCAGCAGTCTCAACTAAATCAAGTTGTTAGTCCTGGCAGTCACACGTAGGTTTATTGGTGGTGTTTTGTCTGGGCAGAAAACCTACATGCAACTGCCAGGACATATCCCTCCACTGTGGTTCAGTAAGGAAGCACTGTCTGTGGAAACAAAAAGGGAAATTTGTACTAAAAGAACTTTGGATAGCCACTCGATTTGGCTAACTCAGACTTCTGAAGCCTCATATTAACTTCAGCTGAACGTAAGATGGCATTTTGGCACAGGACGAAGAGTGTGTACAGTGTAGTCACTGCAATGAATGTACCTAAATGTGAATCTAAGCAAGCCTATGTAACATTTGCAGAACAGTGGCCACTGTGGTGATTACATGATAATGGGACATGCTAACATATAACAGCAGCACAAGTAGAAAAGAGGCATAAAGTCAAAAACTGACTTGGTACACAGTAAATCTATAATGTCTAAAATTTGCTAACATTAGCTACTGAGCTACTAGTCATACCAGACCAATTAAGGCTGTAGCAGCAAAACACTGAGTGTAATAAACTGAGCCAGGGTGCGTTTTATTGCCTATGAATTTAACTTTTTATTTGTGAGAGAAAGATTGTGTTATTTCTTCTTTCCAAAGTGACAGGGTCTCTTTAAGTTCTAATGGTTCAAAGTCATCAAATTTGTCATTGCAGTATGGCCTAATTACAAGAGCTATTATACTGAGTGCACATTAAATTTGTCTTATCTTGTGTTCTTTGACTGAGTAGTCATTAGCTAACCGCTGAATAGTTCTGGAATGTAACTTTAATACCTATAGTTTTGACAATCTAATTTTGAAATCTACCCTATCATTTTTAATAAAACATTTAAGTCTGGTGTATTGAGATTCGAGATGTCTGTGCTCTGTCCATACATTACAGTTCTTGCAACATGACGATAAAACATCCACAAAGAAGCAATCTTGTCCACAGCGGTTCCCAGTCTTTTATTGCATCATCAAGAAATTCTATTGCATGCTATTGTTATTATAGTTGCAATATTCTTACATAGTTGCTTACCAATTATTTCATTATCTGGTTTTTAGTATTTCTGGCATTGAAATGACTGTCCAATATCTGGGCTTTAGCCATTAATCTTTGGGCACTGCCAAGAACAGATTACCTCAGACATTTTTTTTCCAAGAGAAGCCAAAGATGTCATTTTGGCACTGATTTTTGAATGAAAATCCAATCATGCTTGTCACTGAACACGGGGCTGTCTGCCACCATTTCCATGACTGCCAAGTGGTATTATTCACAAGGTGATGAGGAATTTTCACAGTGAAACTGAGGAGAATCCTGCCTCTTTGTCTTCCTCGACCATCTTTGGAAAATCCTCTCACTCAGACAAGTGTGACACAGGGGATTGGATTTATGACATGTAATATAAAGTGAATAGATCCCAGGAATTCCATAGAACTATAGATGAAGCATGAGAATATGTTTGCCAGGACTGTGGCCAGCGTGTGTCGTTGAGAGTTTGTCTAATGTAGGCCCTTTCAGGTGTTCAGCCTTAAACTAGTATGCGTGTTTGTGGGTCTGCAGGGGGGTTAATCCCCTATTCAGACCCCACTGTTAACCCCCTACCTTCTTTTCTCTTTTCCTTCCTCCTTCAATCACAGTTTCCCTCCTGTCTCCCCCCTCTGTGACGCCCTCCAGTCGTTCCTCTCCCAAGCTGCCTTGCCCTCCTACTGACACATCCCCCCTTTTATCCCAGTCATCCCATTCTTTGGTCACTGTTTCACGAGGCAGACAGGAGAGAGACAGCAATTTAGAGACAGGAATGCGTCAGGAATGCTTTTTTTTAACACCCCACAGTGTCACAGCTCAGCAGACAAGAGAAACAATGGAGCTGATAGAACGGTTACACGGCAGCAGACATGCAGGTTACCTCTTGATTCTAGTGCTACTGGAAATTTCAAAAAGAATAGTAACACCTTTCACTTTTTATATAAATAGTGAAATGTGAAAAGCCATCATCAAACCATGATATAGCCTACTTACTTAGGACACCAGGACCAACAAGTGGGTGAAGAAATGTACTTGAAATTAGTCTGATTCACTTTAATTCACTTACTGGTCACTCTCACAAAGCTACCAAGCTTGCATCTGTTGGCCATGACCATGCTGATAAGGTTAAAAAAGGCTAATGTCCTGCTCATGCTGAACTCATATAATCTGGGGAAGTCCAGTGATACATCATCACCTGATGATTAATTAATTGAAAAACTCACCATGCACAACAGAACTATAAGTCCACCTTAATAGTATACAGCCATGCTTGTGGCTCTGTGAGGCTGTACTTAGGCCAAGTGGTGCTTTGAGCTAAATGCTAATGTCAGCATGTTAACCAGTTGTGAGGCAAACAGTAACTTGCAAGGAGGTGATCTGCCAACTCATCTGCTTGCCGGATGACGCTGCAGCAAATGTTGAACCTGGGACACCACACGACCCTGTGTTGTTTTGCCAGAGCTCTCTGCTTTGGCACCATAGACTGTATATAAAGATTGACCACTTCTTCCCACTGTACAAAAATAAAGCCAAAATATCTCCGATAGATGCACCGCCATTTTGCACTGATGACGTAATTTGGAGCCAGAGTATGTGCAGTAGTGATACACAGTGGCGCCGTGGTATCGAGGTCCCACGGCATACACCTACCTGAACCAATCGTAAGCACACCACAAGCTGTCAATCATGATGTCACACTCCCTTTTTATCAAATAACATCAAATAACTAATTAAAACCAAACTTATCAGAAAAATTAAACCATCGTTGGGAAAATGTTATTTGTTGTGTGCTTTCATTTTTTAAGTTTCTCCCATGTATCTGCTAAGATGGAGGGGGCAGGGTTTATGATCTATGTTGCAGCCAGTCACCAGGGGGTGATTGAGATGTTTTGCCTTCCCTTTTAGGGAGCTGTCATGTCATCCATCTTTATATACAGTCTATGGTTGGCACCCCCGTTGCGCTGGACTGGCTCCATCCAAACTGGATTTTTTATTTCACGCAGGACTACTATCGGTCTGACTGCTGCCTTAAGCAAGTATAATGTTTACTATGTTCACCATCTTAGTTTAGTGTGTTAGTATGCTAACGTTTGCTAATTAGCTTAAGCTTATAGGAATGTACATTTTGCAGGTATTTGGTCATAAACCAAAGTATTGGACAAACCATTTTGACTGGATGATGACACTAGATGAAAAGTTAGGGGATCTCCAAAGTTATTGTAAATCATCCTGAGGATAACATGAATGTCCGAACCAAATATCATGGTAATCCATTAAATAGTTGTTGAGACATTTCACTCATAACAAAATGTTAACCTGCTGGTAGCACATGAGGAAAAGAGGGTCAAAGTTAGTGGGATTCATCCTCTGGGATCATTAATACATGTACAAAATTTCATGGCAATCCATTCAATAATTGTGGAGATTTTTCAGTCCTGACCAAAGTGGACAGACTCACTGGCCAAACATCTTTGCCATCACTACAGCCACATCGCTAGCTTGGCTAAAAATCAACCCTGTCACCAGACCGGGTAAAGAACGTTTATAATGGACAATTCTGCAAAACTCTGGATTCCATTCAATGATGTTTTATTGTGTAAAAATTCTCACTTTCTACAATATCTGCACATGGCAACTATAGTATGGTCCAGGTTAGGGAAAGATTGTGGTTATGGCACATACACAGTGGTCAAGGTATGGTTAGGGTTAGGCGACTACAACACTTGGTTAAGGTTGGGGAAAAGATTGTAAATGCAGCCAAAGGTGAACGTTAGTTGTAGGTATGTGATGGAATTCAAACTCTGGTCTCCTGCATAAAAGGACTACATGCCCACTCACCACCCCCAGCTCCACACCCTTACTTTCCCCCTTGCTCTACAAAGGGAACACTACATTCTACATTGGTACTGAACATTGGCAATGGACATAAATTGTGAGGAGTGGAAGGGTCCAATATGGTTATAATTCCTCAGGAAAAAACATGTTGCTATCTCTTTGTGTTAAGTTTAATTAGCAGAGGCTAAATGGTAAAGTACATTGATTTCTTGTATACTAACTACAAAATCAGTATACTATGACAATTAGATTGTCTTACATTTTCTATACTATACAAACTGTATGCAACATGGAATTGGGACACAGCTTCTGCCTTAATCCCAACAGAAATAACTGGATGAAAAACTGCACTGTACTGTCCATCTTGTATTGATTCTTTCCTGTAGTGCATTCCTGCAAACAGTATCAAAGCATATGCAATAACACAACGGACACATGACGGAGGAAATTAGCATGTGTGACGACAATTAGTTATCACACTGTGACTGCAGGGAAAATTAGGTGGCTGAGTCATTTTATTATTCTATTTATAACCTTTTTAATACAAAAGTTAAGATTAAGACAAACAACACAAGGCATCAACATAATAAAGGAGCCAGTCAACAATGTATGGCTGCAGTGAGATACAGTATATTGGATATTTACCCATTTCTTTTTGCCAAAGAAATCAAGAAGTGCCCTAATATTGTTAAGAATGCAGCAACTCACTCTGAGTGGCCCTGTGTAAGACGACATGTCTAACTAATTCTGACTCCAGACAAAGTTTAGTCTCTCATCACAATCTCCGTCCGCTTTGATTTCATTGTTATGTCCATAGTTTGAGGAATGTCCTCTGCCAATTCATAACCAGCTTTTAAATTTCAATTTAATCAACTTGTTTTTTATTTAATTGATTTTGATCATGTTGACTTTAAACCTCATGTTATTTCAATGAATTGTGTTATTGAAATGTACAGGCTTCTGTTTTGTTTCCCTTTATCTTCTCAATGTGTGTTCTATATGTATATATATGTTCTTCTAAAGCACTTTGTAAACTTTGGTCTTATTTGTGAGTTAAGTTGATTTTATTTACTTTGAGTGTATTGGATTTTTTATTTCACAAGATTATAATTATTGACAGATTTGATGATGACGATGATTATTAGCAGGAATAGATAGTAGAGGTAGTATTTGTTGCAGTCATTGCGACATTTTATTAGTATACTATGATTTACTATTAATTAGGGCTGCAACTAAATATTATTTTCTTTATCGATAAACCTGACGATTATTTTCTTGATTAATCATTTGATCTATAAAATGTCAAAAAAATTTCTATCACATATACTAACAATCATCAGTGTTATTTTCTCAGACTTGACAAAGCTCCTCGAGAACCACATAAGTTATTATACAACTGTTTTCACAGGCCGAATAGTTCTGGATGGCCGATCTATTCTCTCTATTTGGAAAGACAGCTTTTTGTATTTTGCACCACATAAATAAATGAATTACATGATATCCTATTGGGTGATTTTTAAAGGAACGGACATTTTGGGAACTACTAAATATTTGCTTTGTGACCAAGAGTTAGGCGTTCCGACTGATACAACATGAAGCTGCCAGCAGCTGCTTAGCTTAGCTTAACACAAATACTGGAAACAGGTGTACTGATTTTACAGGGGGTTATGTGTTGGACTATTTCTTTGCCGGGTGCGGAAACTTCCTGCAGTCTTGTCATCACTGTGAGGTTGCCAGGCAATCAGTTAAGTCTCCAACTTAGCATATCCAACTTACAAAACATCATTATCAGTTGACCTCATGAAAAGCAGCTGTGATGCCATCTACTAGTTATATCATCATTTGTTGTTACATTTAATGATGATGATGATTACTGTTGTTGTTATTCAATGTAAATCTGTGAGCAGCTATGTAGCTGTGTAACCATCTAGCTTGCGCAACCATGAAACTCTTTTATCAGTCCAAACCATGTGGATATGTCTCTGTCCCTCAGTCACCTTGAACCATGACCATTTCCTTTTCCTGCTGCCTTCGTCCTGTCTGCTTGTCTTTATTACCACAACCTGTCACTCATCCTTCCTGAACACACACTGTGTTCTCACAAAACAACACACCACTGATTGTCTCTGCAATAAAGATTAATGTGAGGGGTTTTTACATGTGGGTTGGTCTCTTTGCCTTCCATAAGCTGTAAATAGCTACAGCCATTGTTTGGTTATTATCATGTGAGAGTTAAGCAGTATACATACTATTAAGAGGCTAGGGGAGGCTAAGCCTGAATATATAATGCTGACGCTTTTTGTACATTACTTGGCTTGATGATTATTATTTGTATGCAATAGCTTACATAGGATTTTTTGGTGAGAGAGAGGCCTAATTTTTTTTTCTCTCTATTCATAAATCGGTCGGCCATAAGTAAGAGGCAGTTATAGCCCAGTCGGCCATCTCTCTCTCTCTCTCTCTCTCTCTCTCTCTCTCTCTCTCTCTCTCTCTCTTCCGACACTGTCCACGGCTCTAACACGCTCATCATCACAGGTGTATCGCCTCAACTGACTAGCTTACTTCTGAAGTTGAAATAAATTGAATTAATTTATTTGTAATCAAATGTGTACTCATTTGTAACTATGTCATGAGGAATGTCTATTCATCTATTCATCTATTCAGTTCATGTAGTAATAGCAGTGTACTCCTACACATAATTGGGCCCTGTTTTTGTGGCAGTGCAACAACCAGTGCAAGCAACACTCTGATAGTTTGGTATTTTCCCGACCTTGAAATTTGCTTTGCCCATCTCAGACGTCTCAGAACCACGTCTATTTCTGCTTCAACTGGGGCTACAACTTTCATTTCATTGTGCAGCCCTGTGTTGTAGAACAACAAATAAATGTACCTTGAACCTTGAATGTCACTCAGCTGCCAATCTGGGCTTTTTTTGTGCTAAACACAAGAGCAAACTAGACACTTGCCGCACAGAAATAATTCAGTAATGCTTAAAATGTAGATAGCCAGTAGATGCGTTTAAATAAGCATGCCCCATTTGAAGGCAGCAATGTAAATCTGCAGCCTCTGATTTAAGAGTGCCATGCCATTATGCACAGCCATTCACTGTGTTAAGCTTGATGAAATTACATGCAAATGACCAGTGTCATCTGCCATTGTACTAATTAACTGTTAAAATAAACAACAACTCTACATAATGTCTAAAGGTGTATGTCATATGTTCATAATGATGTTTGACCATCCAACAAGTACTTCGGTTGAAGCATACTGATCCCTTAAAACTTAACATGAACTTCTGATCTCAGGACTTAGAGACTAAAGGACAATCCACACAGAAAGTTTGTATTGAAGAGTTTTTGACGTCGGGGGAATTAAATCAATTAATTAATAAATAAATGAATCAGTAAATACAAGCAATGTTCGTTGAAACTACCGTTGAGTTGAAACATATTTTTGCCCAGTAAATTTCTGATACACTGATACTGATATTTCAGATAGATTGGTGAAGACAGTTTGTCCAGCCGCTGCCCTTACAGCTCATTAGGAGCTGAGCTGCTGATAGGACAGCCACTTCTGAGCACAGTGGGACCAAACCGAGGTTGGACTCGGTGTGGATTGAATGCATGTGGATCCCCAATAACACTAAATTTAACAAGATTCTAGAGGCTAGAGGCTCTGTGAGGGTGTACGTGGGCACAGTGGTGCTAAGAGCCAAATGTTAACATGCTGTGTTGCACATTTAGCAGGTATGATGTTCACTGCTAATTAGCGCTAAACACAATTTACAGCTGAGGCTGAATTTTGCAGGTATAGGGTCATAAAGTATTACACAAATTAAAATGTTGACCTGATGATGATGAAAAGTGAGAGGATCACTAAAGTCATTGATCTTCACTGCCTGGGCACCATGAATGTGACAATCCATCCGATACATTTTGAGATGTTTTAGTCTGGACCAAAGTGGTGGACCAACTGACTGATGTAGCCATCCGCTAGCTTGATTAAAAATAACTGATAAAATGCTACATACACTACATATATTGTAGACTGAAAAAGTTTTTAAATCGTTTTCCAGTTTTGGTATTTTTCCTCAGAAGCATCATTAAAGCCTAGGAAACAAAAACTTTTTGATCATCGAAGATAAAAGGAGTTTGCCAGTTTGGTGGGCAGATCAATGCTCAGCTGTGTGTTTCCTGAAGGTAACATTCGACCCCTCTAAAAGCACAGTAGATACAAGAACCTTCCAGATAAAAGATGTAGAGGCCGATTTCATCAGTGGAACAGTCTGAAAAGCAGCAACATTGCTTGCAACTACATGATAAACAGCAGGACTTCCTACTTCAGACTCTGTATGTTAGCTTGTTTACAATGCTCTTTTACCCTGTTTTCTGACAGAATGCATAAACACAATTCTATTTGGCCAATTGCATGCTAATGCAATGGACAGAGGCGAACCGAGAGAGCTGTAACTTCACTGTAGGCAGCATGAAGTGAGGTGAAGAGGAGTCAGACAGTCTGTAGGATGTTATCCCGGCCCCACACAGCTTTCATAGCAGCTAAAATGCTCATTGTGTATTAGTGAGCAATACCTCTGGCTGGTGACATCTGAGCAAAACTCTTCTAAAAGCACAATTCACAATGAGGGTGCTGCCAAGCCATATAACTGCACTGCAAGTTATATTTCTGACCCATATAAGGCAAAAGCTTAAAGTTGAAATCCTTACTATTTCAGCCCTGGTTGTTTTGGTGACATGGTTACCATGGAACAATCGCAGTCAGTGCTAACGTCAATGACACATACATTGCGTTTTGTGTTACTGCTTCACAAAAAAGCCACCCTGTGTTTCACCGGTTAAGGACTTTTAATGTGAAGCAGCAGCAGTGTGGAAATGTTGGGATAGCTTTTGTTAGTTAGCATTAGCTTTAATACATCTCTGATACAGCTATAGGAGAGTGAACAATAAAACAGTGAGGCTGATATCAGTGAGATAAATTACAAACAGTGAGGCTTGATTACATACATACATCGTTTGTGAATCCCTCACGTGTAGGTTGGCAATTTGGATCCAGCGTGGGAATGGCGGTCCCCACCACTAGCAATGAAAACTATTTTATAGACATGTAATTACAGAATGTAGATATGAATGAATGGCTATTGGTGAAAAAATGCAGACCATATATAGTATCAATTGGGTATAGGTATCACAGGTTTGATTTCATGAACTGTTGTTTTGTCATGAGTACTTTCACACAGAATGGGAATACTACGCAGCGAAAAAGCAATGTCATTTTTTCGGAACGAGGTTGAATAAAGGCATCAACCAATCATGTTGTGTGGAACGGATGTCAGGTCACAACTTTTAATGTCAATGGTGGACCTGCTGATTGTTTGTCATATAATACAGGGTGATGAGAAACACCCAAATGATAAAGACTGAACTCAAGGTCAACGTGTGGAGCAGCAGCTCCAGATGCAGGACAGTGAGGAGCTGATGTAGATTACTGTTGGATGTAGCAGAGTTGGTAGCAAGGCAACAGTGTCACAGCAGGATTGGCTGGTCATATTAATCAAATACAGGAGGCAGTCTGTAGCTTTTTACCTGCAGGGCACTGCACATAGACTACCCACGGTAACATAAGACACTGGAGCATACAGATTGGAGCACACACAGGCTTTTTATGAGTGCTCCAGTGTTGTATTTCTAGTATTTCAGTGTCGTATATTTCTTTCTGAAGAATGAGTTGGCGTGAATCTATCTATCTATCTATCGCTGCCGGTATGAATAGTTTTGATGCATAATATTTGCAGGGGTGTATTTCGCATTTTCGTGTCGTTTATTTGTCCTGTCCCCGGTGTGTAAAGGCCTTTAGTCAGCAGAAAAGTTCTAGATTTGTAACCAATGGCATTTGACATCATGGCTCTTAAACTGGGGAATGAACTACCATTCACAATCCACATCGATAATTCTTTATTTTCTTATACACATCAACTAAAATGTACCTTATGTTTTTATGTATTATTTTCACTAATTTAATTTTGTTTTATTACTCTCTGCAGGCTTTTTATTGCTGTCTGTTTTGGTTCTTTGTCTAAGGACTTTGTACCTTTGTTCTTTCACTATCAAGATCATTTAAGCCATCCTGCCGTTTTTAGCTTAAACAGTCGATGTTCATTTGAAAGCAAAATAAATGCAGCGTCTCTTTGTTTTAACAGTGTATTGATTAGAAAGCTCTACCTTATCTCACCACCCTGGCCACAACAATGGGAAGCTGAACAATCCACCTTTATTTAAACACACTTGTTGTGTTTGTGTATCTGTGTCTGTGTGTGTGGGTGGATGGAGGGTGAATGGAGTCACAGATAAGAAGTAGAAAAGAAAATGTAAAAGATGCATTGCTAGACTGTGGTGGGTGGGCAGAAAGGAGACAGAGAAGAATTGAGAAAACATGAAGAGGAAGAAAGAAAGGTATGTTTTCATTTTTCTTTGTGACTGTTTTCTGTGTTTTTCTCCAGGAAAACTCTGCAAAGTGACAGTGTTCCATCTTCCTCAACACTGTTCATTCCTCCCAGCTCCTCCACCTTCTATTTTCTTTACTTCCTACAGTTGTGTTAAACATGTCAACTCGTCAGGAGCTGATCCTCTAGTCTGACTTGTGACTTAGACTTCGTGATCTTAAACACCTAGAAATGTTGAGTGGTCTGATCCTGGAATAGATCAATGAGAAAAGATCCATTGATTTATTAAATGTATTAAAATAAATCTGGCTGAGGATAAAAAAAATGTGTACTGTACTGTAAAACAGTGTAATGAGTACAGCAGAAAGGTTTTAGTGTATATATGTAGCAGGAAATGGCCATAACAAATAGCTGATGCATAAAAGAAAAGTAACAGGAGGTGGCTAGATAATGTATAAAGAGTTTAAATTTATATCCAAATATCTCTGTAATTCTCATTCTAAAACAGCAAAAATTGACTTTTACAAACCATCAGGGACATTATAATGACATTTGCTCCAGCCTTAAAATATGTTGTTGTATGAACATCTCCACTTAGCTTTAAGTAGTGATGCGTTGTTACCTCACACATAGAAGAATGATACCTATCAGTACACAAATACAGATTTTAAATTATAAATGGAAAAAAAGGGGAGACAAAGATTGCATGAACAACATGCAACAAGGGTCACCAACCTGCCTCCAACAGGTATAACTGCACACTAAATAGTTTGTACTGATGCCTTTTACTTGCTGTAAGTAAAAGTAGCAGTACCTCAATATAAAAAATCCTGCATTCATAATTTGACTTCAGTAAAAGCACAGAAGTATTAGCAGCAAAATGTGCAAGGCAAAATTAATTATATATACTTCATATACTGTTGGGTAGTTAAATCACAAGAAAGGTATGTGCATCCTATTTTATACACTGATCACATGTTTTATATTTAAAATCCTGACTGTCAGAATTGTCTGAAATGCAGTGGAGTAGAAGTATAAAATAGTGTAAAATGGTTTACACTCAAACACAAATGGTGTTAGGCACAACATAACTTTAACGTTCAGAAAGAGCACTGTCTAATCAGAAAAACAAACACTTAGGTTACCTTCTAAGTGTTAACTTTAAACCCATCGAGTGGCTGTGGGATGCTCTGGACTGCACCATCATGAGATGTGACCCTCTACCTGCCAAAGGCCAGCGACTCCATTAGGCAGGCCTGAGAGAACACAGCTGCAGGGTCACAGTGCAAGACATGGTCATGCAAGGTGGACTGCAGAACTAGTGCTGTTAATGTTCACAGTTCACCTTCCATTTCTTAGTTGTTGCATTACAAAATGATGTTTGAAATTTCAGTCCACACAGAGGCTGTGTTTCTTTTTGCCATCAGTGTGTTTCAGTGCCTCACTGCAAGCTTTACTGGAGATCATGAGGCTATAAACAAACTTCGGCGAACGTTCTTGCATCCTAGACAGTGGTGGAATGTAACAAACTACTCTACTCAAAATTGTGAGTATTTCCATTTTATGCGACTTCATACTTCTACTCCACTACATTTTGGAAGCCACTACATGTATTTATTATGCATGAGTATTATTATAGATTAAGCTATCCAGCAGTACATCAAGTAGTAGTAGAGATTAGCTCCACCTTTACTAACTGCAAAATTGATGATGTTTACACATTAATGCATCACTAATTATAATCCAGTGATATTATATATTATATTATTCTGAAATGGGACATTCTCTATAATGAGTACTTTTACTTTTGGTACTTTAAGTATATTTTGATGCTTATACTTTTGTACTTTTACTTGAGTAAGATTTTGAATGCAGGACTTTTTCGTGTAACAGTATTTTTACACTGTGGTATTAATTAAGTAAAAGATCTGAGTATTTCTTTCACCACTGTTCTTAGAAAATGTTGTGCATCTGTTTTCCATCTCTGTATCTAAAATCATTACTTGCTACAAATTGTGGAGAATTTACATGACTGCCAGCCATTTTGCAAAAGCAAGACACCATTCTGAAAGCTCCTTTCTGTTGTTTGAGGATGCCCCATCAACAGAGCTTATAGAGATGACTGACAGCTTTGTCCTTCCTGCACAAAGCTGCTAAATTGACATGAACCTTTCACGCTGTTCTTTTCACAACATGTTTGCTTATTGTTGCTCTTCTGGGTTTGATTTTCTGACATCATAAATCGTTGACTGTAATGCCTTTTGCTGTCTAACTCAAGTCTTGGATGTCAGAGCTGGTGGTGGCAGTTTTTCTATTAGTTACTGATCACAGTTTAAGGAAGACGCCTGCTTCCCACTGAGAGCATGGCTAATGAACCTGAGCCTTTCATCGCAACTTCAGAGTTTGTTCAATAAAATGATTTCTTCCTACAAGACTTGAAGCTGAGCAGAATTTCCCCCCCCCAAAGTAAGCCAGTAGTCAATGTTTGACTGGAGTTATGAGAGGCTTCACTTTGCTGGCCTTAACTTTTACTGGCAAGTGAGAAGCAACTCAAGAAAGTTCCCAGAGAGCACATCACTGTCACATGAAAAACTTTGATAAACTGTGGAAAGTTTGTCAGGGGTTTTGAATGATTACATGACCATGTGCAGTGTGCACAGAAAGTTTTTGCTGCTGACATTGAAAATGATTGGTTTTTTTTGTCAACAGTCTGGACAAAACCTGCCTTCATAATCGAGTGCAAACTTGTTTTTAAACTTTTGGGAAAATCTATGTCAAATGAAACCAAAAATGTCTAATTTAAGCAAGTATTTAACCTACTGAGTGAGTAGTTTTTAGAAGGACCTTTGTCAGTGTTTCCAGCTTCCACTATATGTAGGCTCAAGATCAGTGTAGCTAAATGGGCTGGCAACAGCTATATCAGCTAGAAACCCTATAAAGCTGCAAACATGCACCACTTCTTTAGACAGTGTTAATGTTCACTTTTGTTTTCACGTGCAAATTTCTGGTTTAGATCTTTTGGTTAAACTGGGAACTTGATTAAAACCTGTCTGATTGCTGGTGTCATGGTGCCCTGTTAAGTCAATTTTAAAAGTGCGTCTACAGGCATCCCTGTGACCCTACATCTCAACAGCAATTCCATACAGCAATTAAACTGGTGAGTTAAATGTTATCATAAACTTTAATAATGATAGCCTAACTTATGAAATTACAAACTAGGTTTTAAAAACAAGAAGAAAAGGAACTGGCCTGTAAGGCAAATGTGTTGGAGGTCCACTGCTCCTTGGGAAGAGTGGTAGCTAATCTGATCGTATAATAGTTTTCGTGACATTAATGTTGTAATATGCTCATGTCTGCAAGGGTCTATCCACGTGCAGCCAAACATTTAGGAATATTGAGCTATGGAGCCTTTGGACATGGCATATGATGAAATTTACATCACGCAGACCCTTGTATATGCGCATGCATAAAGTATAATATAATTCCTGATCACGTGAACTGTATGCATATATGCACACACAAATGTAGTGTAAAACTGCATGTGCATCCTGGCCATCATTCCTATCAGTTGTAAGCAACAAGTTAGTCACTGAGATCTCTTCAAATTACATTGCAAAAAGAAGTCAGATGGTGCAAGAAACATAAGCAATCAGACGATCAGAGAAGTTTCATACAAATCCCCAGGTTAGTCAAACTTATTTGGAAGAGAAAACTGCAACTTCCCTGGTTCGCGTCCGGCAGGGAACCTTGTTGCATGCAATTTCCTGCCTGTCTCTCCCATCACTTCCTGTTATCTCTCTACTCTGGTGATTAAAATGTTATCATATAAAAAATGATGGTCAAAGCTATAGAAATGATTATTATTCTTTAATGCCGGTAGTTTGGCTAAAAGATCCTGCTGAAGACTGAAGAGAGTCTTGGATTAGAAACTAGCGTTTAAAAGATGGTGAGGTGAAGGTGAAATAGGTAAAAGTAATGGATAAATGTTTAAAATAGATAAAGCTAAAAGTTATGGATGAACAGTTGAAACAGTTAGCTAAAAGTAATGGATAAATGGTAGAAACGTTTAGTTCCTGCCACTAGTATTACGAATGCAAACCTGACTTAAACATTTTATTTATTATATTATAAGAAAATAATATTTTAGAAAAAAACAATTGCAACAATATCCACTTTCATATGAGTTAAATAGTGTTAAATAATATCCAGATTAAAACCAGTTCAAATGAACACATTTAGAACATGGCTAGCGGTGTGCATGAAGGAGTACTTGAGTTCATCTGATAGGGCTATGGTGCTGTGTCTCAAAAAAGGTTGGGAACCACTGCTATATGTCATACTTAGGTGTGTGTTTAGTCCTTTTGGCAGTGAAAACTGGTGTTTTGTATCTGCAGGCTGTGAGCCTTGACTCCACCCTCCATCATCTGACCAGCTAATCCCCACAGATTCATTAGCAGCTCTTCCCTCCTGAGTCTTAAATGTCACACAGAGAACAGACAGACAATACTAGAAATAGAGCAGGAGAACTCTTTCCATCTTTAATTAACTATTTCAATCACGACCGGTAGATAATATGGAAGATTAATTATATTCTTCCCTTCTCTCTGTTTAATTAATTCAGTGACGCATACCGCACAGCTTGACTCTGGCGCAAACCCAAATCTGTTAGAGGCCAAATCCAACATGAAGGACCACATACCAGTGTTTGTGCACATTTATACGCGTTAACTGCAAATTGCTTTTACTCTGCATCAGTCCAATTGCAAAGGCATTCTACAGTGTTTTTCATTTTTGAATGTGGCTATCCAGTGTAGACTGAATTCCACTGAATTCCAACTGACAAAAATAAAAGCTTGGTTTTGAGTTTCCATAGGTTAATTTTCATACTGGAATGAAATGAAGGGAAACTAACGGTTGCCTGAAAGTAAAAAAGCAAAAAAAACACAAACATTCGATGATCTCAAACACTACAGCATGTTTTCAAAAATGGTCTACAGTAAAGTACATGCAATCTAAATTCCCATTAACTGTCTTATATCTCTTTCTTTGTAAGTATTCCAACATATAAGCAAATGGCTCAGAATTATGGAACGCATCTGACCGTCAGCAACTTCTTCAATTGTGAAAATCTTACTGCATATATTTTTGATTAATATATTAAAAACAGGCAACATTTCTATCATTAAGTAGTTGCAAATGTTGTACAGTACCTCTAATTCACTACAATTTATAGATAGTTTTTCAAGCAGCATCAATACATTAACACTTACATGCTGTCTTACACTACATAAGGAATAATGAATGCATTATAATTTGATGTTAATAATGTATAATGGAATCAAAATAGGTGAAGTGGTTCAGCAAACTGCTCTTTGCTTTTGTTATTAGACAGAAAGCTACAAACAGCATTTAATTGGCTTTAGAATATATTGTGAGGCTGTGAGTGGTTTATTTAATGTGTAGATCAGTGGTTTCTAAACTTTTTCAAACATTCCCTGTGTTGTTTTTTCATGTATTCCAGGGATGACAAAACCAGCTCACACGGTCACTGGAATCCAGATCTCTTTCAAAAGAGAAGGAAAAAAGCAGAAAGAGTCACACACAATTATATAATCATAGAAAGAATTCACCAATGTCATAAAGTGATTTTACCCATCAAAGTCTGTTTACAGGTCTTGGGGAGTACTGCTACATATGTGAAAAAAAGTTGTACAAAGCCTTTTGTGGCTCCAGAGGGAGCTGCGTGAAGTCTGATAAATTGCGTTGGACTACAAGTTTGAAAATGAAAAAAATCTGGGAGTGTGGAGTTTAAGGAGCTTGGAGCTTAACAGGCCTCTGTAACCAGCTCCTCATCTCTGCTTCAGTCTAGAGGCTCCAAGCTACATTAGCTGCTACTAGCATAACACACCTGAATCTCCGACTGAACTGTCGGTGGTCAAGTTGCACTATGGATTTTGAAACAAACCAGTGCTGTTAGACTGCAGTATGATTGCTGTTGAGAGAGCTCCACAAGTCCCCATTAAGTTCATGGCTCAGGCAGAAATTCATGTAATACAGCATGATTGTGTCAGACAGCGGGGCTGGTGCTGTACGTGAGGCACTGCAGGTTTCCCAGCTGTTGATGGGTGCAGCCTCCTGACAGGATGGAAAACGTCAGCAGAGATGACAACAGCAAATGATCCTTCATACAGAGGGACAACAGAGCAGAGGTGAAACCGTGATCTATCTATTTCTCTCTGTGTCTGTCTCCTCTCTTTCTCTTTCTCAATTTTATTCTTCTACTCATTCTTTCTCCCGACAATCTAGGTCAGCCTGTCAGTGTGACTGTCTGCCCTCCATCCTCCCTCTATCCATCCATCCATCCATCCATCCTGCTGAGGAATACAACACCCACTGCTCCTGTCAATCACACAATGATTAGTTTGGCATTGTCATAGCACCTCTCGATAACTTTTCCTGCATCTACCTACTTACCTGTCTGTCTGTCACTCAATCAGTGCATGTATGAATGAGTTAGTAACATTACATTTCTCAGCCTATCTTCACTTCACTCTAAAATCAGATCAAGTTGGCGGCTCCTGGCCGCTTTTTGTCATTTTGTCAACAAACACTCATACTATTTGCATTGGCGTACTGGTCAAGAAACTAATTAATTACCGAATTTAACACAGTTTGTGTGGATGACAACAATGACAAAAGAAATGACAACAACTACATCTGCAATGTCAAATTATGGCTGCAGAAATGCAGCTGATACTCTTCAAAATAGATTTCACATAGTTGACTGTCGGTGACTTCGGTAATATCAGGAGCTCCCATCTGGAGCTGCCATCATCAAAACACGTTCATGCGTGAAGCTAGTTCAGTGTGTGTAAAGACGGATACAACAGTCAGAGGTTAAAAGAGCCAAAAAAACTCAGATGCAGTGGGTCTGTAAATTCATGATAGTAAAAATGGAGTTGGTACCACTTTCAGTGTTTGCCAGATTTGACTGACAGCAAATAGCCCAATCACTGCCTTCACGTCCAATTGTCATAAAAGAAGCCCAATTTTTCTGAAGTGGGATATGATGATATTTTGTTAAAATAACGCACTGATTTAAGTTTGGGTAAACCCAATACCACGGTTATTATAATTAAAAATGATCCACACAAGTCTTTTGGATGTTCATTAAATAGAAAAAGTCTACACTTTAAAATTAAAGTGTTTAAACTTTAAAAAAAATGTATATTAAAAATTAAAATATGTGAGCTTTTACAGGGCATTTCTCTTGGCAGTTATGACAGAACATAATTTAAAGTCTTTTCAATTTGTTCCTCTTCTTCTTAAAGTTGTGGCATGTTGTACACCGAGACAAAGTCTTAGTCAATCTCAATATATTGTAATTGGAAGAGTGTCAGGTTCAATTGAATGTAGCCTATAATTTTCCATCAGGGGAAACTGCCCAAATAGTTCAATCACCCAATCAAATAAAAAGTGTTGGGTAAAATGCCCAATCTGGCAACACTTTATAAGGGGTTAGGGATAGGTTGTAACTAATTACTTCATTTATGGTTGATAAATCACATCCCTGACTGGTGTTTATCCTCATTCAGCAGGACACTTGCTTTGTCTTTGTAACATTTACAACTGAAGACTTATAGGATTATTGCAAGAACCCTTTATTAATTATGTATTCATATTTATTACTGTAGAACTGATGTTTTTTTTTTTTTAGAAAACACTCATTACCATTTAATAATAACTTACTAACATTTACAACTGCAAACTTAATGGCTCATTAATAGAAAGTGAGAAACCAATGAGTGTTTATTAAAGGTTGACCAACATTTATAACTGCAATATACACCAGAGACGGACAAACTGATGCTTGTCAAAGGGATATTTGACAAGCATCACCTACATCTACACCTTCAGGTTGAGCTTGAGATTTTTCACAACTTGTAAACCTGTTTATAACTGATCTACAAAGAAGTAGTACATTCTTATTCTTAACAAAGCCACAAAACAACAACAACAAACAGCAGTTAACCTGCAGTCCAAATATCTCAACTTCATTTATTCTAATAAAAAGCAGTATGCTGTCAATAATACTAATAAAAGCAAATATGTGTGTGCGTGTGTGTGTGTGTGTCATGAAGCCCAGCCTTGTGTGTGTGGATGCCCTTGACTCATTTTGGCTGGTGTTGGAAAATCTGTGTTGCCTATTGCTCATCAGGAACCATCTGTGGTGATAACAGATTTACTGTGGATTTCAGTAAATCTGCCACACACACACACACAAATTCTAAAAGATAAACCCTTCAACCTACTGCATGCTCAGCCACCATGGTACGATCCCCTGCCCCTCCTGGGTCTCTCCCATCATAGTTTTTGTGGAGAGTTGTCACACTGAGGTTTTAAAGTTTTTATGTTACAGTAGCAGGTAACCTTCAAACACTGTCCGATATCCATTACCTTTCTGGGTCCGGGTCATGGTGGCGGCAGGCTAAGCAATGTAGCTCAGACGACTCTCCCAAGCCATATTCTCCAGCTCCTCACCTTATCTCTAACTGTAAAGAACCACTGAATGTGGCGCGAAGCAGTGCCCACCCCTATTTGGGACTGACTAGTGATGCGAAAAAAGGAGGGAGTGGAAGTGACAACAAAAAAGTGATGCAGTGGTAGGTCAGGAAATTCAGTCTTTACCTGCTGTGGAAAGATATTGATGTCCATGGAGAAAAAGAGCGTTATTGTAGTTTTGGGATCAATCTTTGTAGAGTATGTCCCTTTACTCCAAGATTACAGATTCAAACAAAAATAAAGTGTTCCTTTCCAAATTGTTGGAGAACGTTGTAGGTCACACAATGTTTGCTTACGAGCAAGCAACTTGCTAGCTTGCGACCGTTGACCCACCCACAGCAATGAGCAAGAAGAGGCAGAGGTGATGTTGTGCAACCGGTTGCTCCAGTGGGTCTTCACCGTAAGGGTAAGCCCAGCCATCTTGCAAACTCCTTTCAGCCCCTTGTATCCGTGATCTCATCCTTTCGGTCACTACCCAAAGCTCATAACCATATGTGAGATTTGTGTACCAGATTTTCATGGCAATCTATCCCATAGCTGACATTTCACTGTAAAAAAAAAAAAAAAAGGTCAGCCTCAGCTAGAGGAAAAGTCAAGGGGTCACCAAAGTCCTTTCAATTTGAGATGAATGTCTATGCCAAATTTCATGGTGATCGATTCAATAGTTGATGAGATATTTCATTTTGGACAAAAGTGGTGAACCAAGTTCTCCAAATTAAACGACAAAACACGTTGTTTGTCCATGCCCTCTGGAACGACACACACAAATGTTTTCTGATCTGACGCCCCTATCGGCAGGACGGTTAAGGTTAGGTAACAATCGTGGTCATGCTTTAAAAAAACAACAATGCTGACTGTTGCTAGGTCTCCTGTGGTAAAATCCAATGCTTGACCCATCCATCCACCCTGACCATCCCCCCCACGCAGACTTTGTTGCTCTATAACAACATCACCTGACTTCCTCCTTCTCCCTGGTCATAATTACTATGGCTGCTGGAGGGTTTTACCATTTGAACAGGCACTGGCTGAAATAGCTGATGCTGTCGTTCTCTTGGGAGTACAGTCTTGGAACAACAGACCAACCAACACTGCCATCCCTAGAGCCACACCACTAGCAGGGCTAAAAATATAAAAAAGGTATGTGGTGTTGGTAGCGTGATTTTAACATTCATGAAATACACATTCTTGTTTTATTAGTAGTAGCACTTTTTAAAATTATTCTCTCCTGTATCTCCTCCAGGTTTTGCAGTAAACCTTCAACATTTGGACATCCAGCACCTTACAGATCCACTGTTGATGCCAGCCTTCAGGATTTTTCCAACACCTGATATTTGCCTAAAGGCACAGATCATGTTCGCTGATGTTCATGTTCATCTGCCCAAGGCAATAGAATAATATTAGTTACAGAGGTTCAAATCTCTCCTTACAGCTTCTTTAGTGACTAGTGGCTGAGCTCATTCAACATTTCCAGCGTGTGGAGCTCAGCAAACTTGCCATCTCCCTCTGATTTGCAAGAAAACTCCCAAGCAGCTTCCAGGTCAATTTGCTGACAGTGAAAATGGCCACCAAGACACCAAAAACACGAGCAGTCCCAGTTTACAGACCAACTTCCTGATGTCCCTTTGATCTTTCATATGTGCTGTTGTTATTTCCTGCGCAATGACAAATTATTACCAACTTTTCAGGTGCACTCACTTTCAATTTTAATTAAAGTGGTTTAGATAATCTGGATAAATGGCCTGACTTGTCTCCTTCCCTGTCTAGCAATGTCACGGTTTTGGCAAGTCAAGTTCAGTGTTATCATAACTGATAGAAAAGAGGGACTATGAAAATAACACCCAAATTGTAATAAACCAGAATTATTGTTTATTTTGACACTGTGACCATCTCAGAAGACATAAATGTTGTCTAGTCTGATCCCAGCATTACAGGACTTGGCAGGCATTGATACAGGCATTGATGCCATTGCTAAGTAACAAATGTTACTACTTAATATTATGTTGATCACAGGATAGATGATTGTATTAGTAAAAGGAAAAGGTAGTCATATGCACATCCAGAAAAACCTGAGTGAGAGAAGTGCTGGATACAAAGATTAATTTCTGGACCAAGCCCATAGAAATGAGCATTCATGCCTCACAAGTCATCTTTTCCAGGCCTCACACAGTCAAACAGTCACAGGTAATAATGCAAATATGCTACATTACTACATACTACATTAATATTATCTTTTGCGAACAACTCTTGTCTCTTGTGAAAAGCCGAGCACCTCCAAATGTGTGGATGTGAGTTAGTTCAGACTCAGCACAGGACAAGAATGGGGAAACTGCTGATGCAGTTGAGGGCTTCCACTCAGGAGAAAAAAATTCTAATGAATTTTTAAAGGAAGTTTACAAAACTTAAGAAAGAGCTGGTGTCTTATGTCAAAATCCATATCTAGTGAAGTTTTTCAAAAAAGTGAGTGCTGCACCATAGCCTACATTCTTATTCAGCCTCCTTTGTCTGTATAAAATGGCTCCACTAAAGAGACATGGTTTGTAGACAGTTATGAGACAGAAGTCGATGGTACAAATACCTCTCTAGAATAAACTAGGGAGGCAGAGTTATTTTGTAACCTAACAATATAGCAAGCTTGGAGAGCAAATGTTACTGACTAGTGCTAGCCTGTTCCCGACTTGCTAGCGTGTTTACAGTTAGCTTGCCAGCTACATAAGTTCATCAGCTGGCCCTGTGAGTGGTCACTCAGTGGCCTTCTAGTGCCACTTATTTTGGGAGGACACAGAAATTAACTTAACAGCCTGGCCACAAAAGGAAGTGCCACAGCTAAGTTTGATGTTAAGGTTGAGGTGGTGAATGGGTGTGTTGCACATGCAACCTTCATGCAGTTAGTGTTTGCATTTTTTAAACCATAACGGCAATCTTTTCCTACTCTTAACCAAGTGTTTCAGGTTCCAAGCCTAAACCCTACCTTAATCTTTACTTAATGTGTATTTGCCTAACCCTAACAATATGTTAGCCAAAGTTTATTTGTCATGACCACACTCCTTCAGTAACCGTAACGTTTACGAACCGGTTCCTTCAGTAACCGGTTACCAAATTTTAAAAAATTCAGTGAATGTGATCCAGGGTTTTTGCAGAATCCTTCAGCATCAGTGTTTTGTCTGGCCACAGCGTTGTAAGATTGCACTAATTGCATTAAATGACACACTGTATTTCACTGTTTTAGCTTTGTGAACATTTCTGGGGTTGGCACTATCAGGACTCATTTCCCTTCAGAAGAGGACACATGCTTCTGTATTAAAGATTGAAAAACCACTTGAACAGAATAAAATAAACGGTCACAATAAAAGTACAGCCTTGACTCAGTTTGGTCAAATATCCTCAAACTTTCCTTCAAATATCGGTGAAGGTCAGTGTGTGTGTGTGTGTGTGTGTGTGTGTGTGTGTATGTGAAGAAAGAGAGCTGGTAAAGGTGGAACTTTACAACAGAAATACTAAGCAGCTGTCTGCTTTTGTTAGTACAAAGGTTTAACAGGTTTTTGACCGTGAGAACTTCTGCTTTGTTACTGAGCGAGAGGTCACTGGAGAACTGACATGTACAAGCTAATGCAATGCAGTACAACAGCCCTGTAATAATAAATCTAGTTTTAGTAGTGTCAGAGAGGTTTTTGAACTCTACATCTGAGGCCGTAGTAAATGGACCTAATAATTGAATTGTTGATAGAATTATTGTTAATATTAAGTATTTATTTTTTACTATAGTGATCCTACATGAGCACCCAATTTTCTGCCAAACAGTTTTGGATATTTCACATAAATGATTTGAAGACTATCCTCACCAGAAAAACAACAGCATTTGTCATTTGTCCAAAGGCCTGATATGACCTGTTTGCATTTCATATCTCCGAACTAGTCGCTTTTCGGCGAAATTTGCCATTTTGAATCAAAATATGTCATTCACGTGAATCGTGTAGATCCAAAGAGTTTTTGTTTTTATTGGGGGGGGGGGTCAAGTAGCCAGCGCAATTTCCCATAGACTGGAGTGAGAACAGAGACATTTCAGAAAGCTGTTGTCACGTAGAGATCTTCTTCTTAATAAAACATCTTTGGTGAGATGTTTCGAGTTGTTTGGCCAATCAGAATCAAGATAACTGCATCGTCGTCTTTTCCACAGATGTTTAAAGTAAACTTTTCGCAGTACTACTACAATGGACACCAGTTTTGAGGTAAGTCTCGTTTGCTGCCAACGACCTAATATGCTGTTTAGCTAACTTAACGTTAGGTAACTAGTTGCTAAAGTAGCGTTAACTTGCCAAATCAAGTTGAAGTGTGTCGTGATACATTTTTCTTAACGTTACTCCATCAAATCTTTCCCAAGCTGTTTATAATGGAAAGCCTGTCAGCTTGTTAGCACGTCAGCTAACGTTAACGTCAGTGAATTGTGTATTACAACCATACAGTCTATGATTACAATGTTACAGTTCAGAATTAAAATCATTTTACGGAGTTAAGGCTAACCCCCACTGCATCCGTATTGTTATCTGATTTT
>LKNJ01007097.1:0-14142 GCA_002120245.1 Maccullochella peelii
AGATACTGCGCAGGACCCTCAAGCTCCCAGGCCTCTGGTAGAGGATAAATGTAGAGGATATATATATATATGTGTGTGTGTGTGTGAGTGTGTGTATATATATATATATTTTTTTTTATTTATTTTATTTATTTATTTTTTAAATAAGACATGTCACAGCAGGAAAAGCACAGGTGTAAATAATAAAATGAATGATGACTGAATTCTGTTTAGCTGCTTCAGTTTCAGGGTCCTGGTATTGCGCATACTGGTTCATTGCCACACTGTCATGGCTTACTGGGACATCATTAATGTTATTAGTAACATATGTGCAATGCAACAGTGGTTCTTTGTGTTTTTTGCAAACAAAACAAAACAAAACAAGTATCGGTCCACTAAAGCAAAAATAGTGAAAAAGCTGTAATGTTGCCTCATACTCGATGCCCCCAAAGTACAAGCCAATGTCACGCACACTGACATTGCTGGCAACGCCCCCTATCCAGAATAATTTTATATCGACAATATAAAAACAGACAGCAACTATGGATGGAGTTGAACATAGACTGTGTAAGATTGACGACACGACAGCTCTCCAAAAGTGAAGCCAAAACATCGGGATCACCCCCTGGTGGCTGGCTGCAGTATAGGTCATAAATCCCGCTCCCTCCATGGATGGGCTGAAAAATTAAAGTACATGTCAAATAAAATTTTCCCAAAGATGGTTTCTGTCATTTCAGGTAGTTCTCATCACACTGATGTTTGTTCAAGTGTTAATTTTTCTGATGAGTTTTGTTTTAATTAGTTATTTGATGCTATAAACAGGGGGTGTCACGTCATGATTGACAACTGTAAGTGTGCTCTAGCATTGGTTGGGGCGAGTGTATGGGCGGGACCGGGTAATGTTAGACAACTAATACTACTAGGTTAGGGTTAGCAAAAGATTGTAGTCACAAAAAAACAACGTTGACATTTGCTGTATGCAAAGTGCAATCTTTCAAAGTGTTGTCCCCTGCGATAAAGTGTCAAGCTTTTTGTTGACCCGACTGTCCATCGCAACCTGCTCCCTAAGAGGTTTTACAGCGCCAAACATCACACTACTTCAGAATCAAGTTTATTGCCAAGTAGGTTTTCACATACAAGGAATTTGAATGGAATAGATGAATGATGATGTCATCATTCTGGTTCATTTTCAAAAATCTCACATTACAATGCTTTGCCTGTGATAAATTACCACGACACCTGCCAGCCATGATGCAAAAATATGATGAGTTAAGTGTTTGTAATCTCAGTTTACTGCTCCCTATAGAGTAAACTAGTGAGTGTTTTATGAAGGGAATAATGAATGAGTGAGTACTCCTTCCTGATTGGTTCAAGGGTGACTGCATCATTTGTGGTAGGTGACATTCAGTTTCTCTCTTTATACTCTTTCTCTCGCTGCCTCTCTCTCCAGCTGTCACTCAGGGTCGCCCCCTCTTTGTGATTGGCCGGCTGCCAGCCACTCCCGTTTAGTGAGGGCACCGCCTTACTCTTAATGCCTCAGCTTTTTCTCAATGAAACCTTTACACTTTATGGCACGCACACACTCGCATTATACTTGTGTGATATATTGACTTTGTAAATGAGTTTAAACTTTAAATGGCTTTTAAGCACATTAAAGCTGCACTTAGCCAGAGTTTTATGTAAAAATCCACCTGTTTTCTTACTTAAAATAAATGATGGCTGCAGCACACCATTTCCCACATTGAGGCTTTGTAGAATCCAAATTGTTTCCCAAATAATTGAACATATTGCAGCTGACTGTACTTAGTTTCTGTCCAATTTCATACTTTCCTTTATTTCCTTTTATCTGTTTCCGAAAATGTTTAAGATGAAAATGTCAGAGGCAATTGTAGACCTGCAAGACTAATTCAAAAGTTTAGGATGATGCATTCATTATTTGCAAAAAGTTTACTGGACTTCCTCTTAAACCCAAAATCTCAAATCTGTAGTTGCCAATATAAAGCCGTGTCTCTCAAAATCTCTTGACACTTTTCACCAAACTGATCAAAACCTTCCTAAACCATACATATACTCAAAATTGTTTTATGATTTGTATGATTTCCTATGAAAAGTACAACTCTCATGATTAAAGGTCATGATACTTTTATATGGACCATATTTGCTGATTTGTAAAGTGCTGTAGCTCAGAATTTTCTGTGAGAAAAAGTTGGTTTTGGTTTGAGTGAGTCTCTTGGATAGATTAAGGTTTTGGTCATTTGATGCTGCTTGCATCAGTAGTTTATTGTCTGATTTGCATCACTCCATAAGTAAAGGACGGTATTATGACTGTATTTACTGGAGATCATTGTATTTGTCTCACTTTGTGTATAGCTAACAGAGGAGGAGGAGGAAGAGCAGGAGGAGGAGGGCAGGTCTAAAAATGTCCTGTCCCAAGGAGATGAGTTGCATGTTGTAGTTTTAACTTTAGATATACCTTTTTATTTAGTCAGCTTGTCCTGCTAAGACAGAACAGGACAAACAAATATACCCACCCAGTTTTAGCTCTCTCTCACTCACACACATTCACAAACACACAAACAGAAGTAGATTTATAGTCACATCGAGAGCTGGAAAAGAGAGAGAGAGGGGTGATGGAGAAGCAGAGTAAGGGATAGAGAAATGGAAAAAGAGAAATGAGGACGCAAAAGAAGAGAGAAGACTTGGAGGTAGAGTGAACGTGAGACTAAAACGAAAGGCGGACATTGGGAGAAGAGAGAGAAATGAGAAGGAAACAGACAGGTGAGAGATAAAAGCAGATGGAGCTGAATGATTAAGGAGGAGGGAGAAATATGGGGGAGATGAAGGAGGAGTGAGGAAGAAGGGATGGAGTGAAGTGTGATGTGAGACTCAGAGAATAGGATAGGAGGACTCAGAGAAGCAAACGATACAGGAAGAGATGAAGAAAGGTGGAGTGGTTAAGAGAGAGAAGAAGGGAGAGATGAGGAGGCAGGAAATGAGAAAGAAACAATGAAATGAGGGAGGAACAGAGAGGGGGAGTGAAGAGAGAGTAAAAGAAGGGGGGGGTTGAAGAGGAAGGGAAGGAAGAGGGTCATGAATGTAAGAAGGGGGAGTGAAAGGGATAGAGGGAGTGAGGGAGAAATGAGGAAGGAGGGATGGAAAAGGTTCAGATGAGAGCAACAGGAGGGAGAAAGGAAAGATCTAGAGAGCAGATTTATGCAGGCACTTTATCACTGCCTGGTTTACCTCTGTGTCCTGGTCTACTTACAATACACACACTCACATTGTTACTTACACACTTATGAGGACGCTCACTGCCATAACGCATTCCCTAGCCCCTAAGAATCACATCTACATGTCTAACCCAAACCCTTACCTGACACCTTAACCCAAGCCTGAATGTATCCTGAAAGGATCATTATGGTTTATTACAACCTGGGTCTTATTTTTGTATTTCTGTTGATTATGGTACCAAGTTAAAGGAGAACTCCACTGATTAAACACATCAAAGCCAGCCCGCTCTCATTCCCAGGGCGTCAAATACCGATGTTTTGTCACGCCCCTCTGTGTCTCATACAGACACACACATGCATAGGCTGTATGAGACGCACCGGGCTTTCAGCGTAAACCCATCAGTGTCAGGTGATGTAGTACAAAGAGCGACAAAGTCCGCATATGGAGGAGGTTGGGATGAATGGGTGGATGGGTCAAACACAGGGCCTTTACCCAGGAGACCAGCGTTTGTGTCCCATGTGAAACCAAAAGTCAAGCTGGAATAATTTTAAGTTATTATGTACTTGACTTACATACTTATTTTAACCCAAACCATGATCTTTTCCTAAACTTAACCAAGTACTTTTGTTGCCTAAACCTAAAGGGTACCTTGTGCGTCTGTATGAGACGCAGAGGGGTGTGACAAAGCAGCGCCTGTATTTGACGCCCTGGGATGAGAACGTGTTGTTAAGCTCGTTTACAGGTCTTCTATTGCATATGTGAAAAAAAAGTTGTATAACTTCCTGCTAATAAATTGACATCAAGTGATGTCACTTGAGTCAGCGTTGGTTGGGGCTGAAGACTACAAGTTTGTAAATGAAAAACATCTGGGGGTGTGAAGTTAGAAGTTAGTGAGCTTACCAGAGCTCTGTAGCCCCACTCTTCATCTCTGCTTGAGGCTAGCGGCTTGAGGCTAAATTAGCTGCTACTAGCTTAACACACCTGAATCTCTGACTGAACTGTCATCACTCGAGATGCATTGTGGATAATGTAGGTGCCAGGTTTTGACAAGGAAGAAGAATGCGTAGAATAAAAAAACACAACATCTGGGTCTGCTGTATCAATTTGAATCCTTTTTTTTATAACTGTCCTGTACTGTGAGTCTGACACTGTTATAGGAGTGCAATGCTAAGTACTTTTAATAGTTGAGATCTAAGAATGCGGCAATATTGCTAATAAGAAGTCTAAAGCCAAATTTAGGCAAACTTATTTGGTCAAACTGTTACCTAAACTGTTCATTGTGATCAACTTTAAAATACCGTACTGTACCGTGCTGTAGTTCACTCACTTTCAGTTTTACCATAAAATAAAGCGGTTTAGATGATCTGGATAAACTGTTGGCTTGTTGACAGCCTGTCTGCTCATCTGACTGCTCGCTGTTCTTGCCTTGTTGACCTTTGTCGTGGTGATGGTGCTGAAATACCAGAGTTTCCAGAATTTCTATATATGTATAGATATAGATAAATACATATATACATATACTGTGTATATACAGTATATACTGTGTGTATATATATACATATATATATATATATATGTATATATATATAGCCTACACATATGTCAAATCCACAAATCCACACATAACACACACATACAGATACACACAATACTGAATGACTAAAACTGACACACATGCACACACCTTCACACATACCTGCACAATGAGCAGTTGACAACACACCTCCGATATCAAGAATGTAACAGCAGATAAAGTCACACATTCACAAGGCAGAGTAAGCACACAGACAAACACACACACAGACATATATACACTAAGGAGTTGTGTGTTCAGAGTTTACAGAGGGAACAGAGAAAACAGACTGTTCTGTTCCTCTCCCTTCATCCTTCATATCTCTCCTCCTCCTCCTCCTCGCCCTCTCACTATCTCCCCCTCTGTCCCTATTCTCCTCCTTTTCACCTTCCTCCACCTCCTTATCTTTCCCTTTCAATCACTTGCTCACTTGCTCCTCTCCTTGTCTCCTTTTTGTCATTTCGCTATCTCTTTTCTCTCACTTCCTATCTGACCTTATTTCCTGCCTCCTCTCCATCTCTCCTCCTCCACCGTACCCTTTCTTTACCTTCCTCTCAGCTGTTTCTCATCACATTTTTAGCACCTCACCTTTTGTTTTTTTGGTCGCTTGTCTCCTCACCCCCCTACTTTTCTTATTACTCCTCTTTCTGTTCTGTCCATTCTTCCTTTCTTTTGCTCTTTTCCTCTCCTCTTCATCATCTCTTTCTTTCCTTCTTTCCTCATGTTGTCATCTTTTGTTTTCTTTTTGCCCTTCTCTCCACTTCATCTCCTGTGGTTTTCACCTCCTTTCTTAATTCCCCATCTTTACTTTCTGTCATTGTCTCTGTCCTCTTCACTCTTACTCCATAGTCAGAGGAATTCAGAGAAAGTATTAAAAACTGTACATGTGTGCTTTTTGGCAGGGATAAGGGTTTTATTTATTTTTAGTTTCATTTTCTTCCAGACTTCCAGACTGACAATGCCTGTAACAACCATTAATTTATCTTTCCACCATGTTTTGTTCTGTTACCTGTCCCACCATGTATTCGGTGGAAGGCAGGGAAACCACCTGGGGAGACAAAAGGCTCAGCCCCAACACGCAGTACCAAAAATAGGCAAGCACTCTCATTACTCTCCAGTCCACCTGGTCTAGCTTTACTTGAACAGACCCGGGCTGGGAATTGAACCTCAGTCCTTGTTCTTCATGCTCCTTGCTAGATTTATTGCCGGATACATGCATCTGTACTTCTCAGGGATACAGTGCTAAATGCACAGCACTGCTCCTAACCCACTACCCACTGAGACGATGATGGCTGGTTTGTAGGGGGGCATTGCAAAAAAGGCTATAGGAACAAATAATTTGGCCCTGGTATGGGGTTTTGTGTATCCACTCATGGGTCTCTGGCACCAGCCTAAAATAATTTGTACTATATAAATCATGATGATTTAATTTTGAGCAAATTTTCTAATGGCTCGACTAAACCCTGAAATATTCTGGTGTTCAGATGATCAGGAACTGGAATGGTTGTTTAACTTTGAATTGTTTAAGTTTGCTAACTTTCTCTCAAAATCCCGACAAAGAAGGCAATATGGAGTTTTAATTAAATTCAGTTTAACCTAGTCCCATAAATCACCTTGGAGTGAAAGTGAAAAAGCTCAAGTTAGTCTCCAAACTGTTTATTCTAATCTTCTTTTGAGCTACAGTACTACTTACTGTAGTTGTTGTATGCACACAGTTTTCTGGTTAAAAGGCATACCCACCTTTGTTGTACTTCGGAGAGGTTACACCATGATCATTCTTATTGGTTCATGAAGTTTGGTGACCTCATGTGAATCGAGCATAACTCTGCCTATTTTCAACCTGAGCGGAAGTCTAATTAGCCAGAATAAGAGAAAACACTTGTGTGGGTACGCGGGGCCTTTAAAGAACAGCTATAATGAACAAGCCAGGCACATTCAACTGCGTTTCATCATCCAAAGAAATGTTTTTTGTAGCAAAATAAACTGTAAAACTCTGCAAATATGACAAGTGGTAATCATTCAGACAAAAGGGAGTTACATATATACTCTATTCATACACTGTATTTGGGGGGATAAATCAGACAGGCACGCTTGGATTTAATTTTCATCTCAAAAATGTTTAGCAACATAATTTTTGGCAGGAATCTAAATCTACAATTTAAGCCTGAAATATTATGATTCAGGAGTTAACCAGTGATGACCAGATTACTCTTTTTGGTTGTTGCATCTTTTCAGTGTTTCAGAAAAAGGGCCGGAGCTCAACAGACCTTGTTCTGACAGCAGTTTCTTAAATGTGCACATTGCTTTGTCCTACTTTTTCACAGGTGGAAAGCTGCATCTGTGGCCATGAATATGCTTTTTTTTTAACATATTCAGAGCACAGGGTTACTCAGTGACACAGTATCAGATGTGCATGGAAATAGCTAATTACATGTTTGAATAACACTGTAATATAGGAAGAAGCCGACTGTAGGTGACTGCTTGTTTCAGGGTAAAGCATCCTAACTTCAAGATAACCTCGTGTAAACAGCAACACGACGGATTTTGATGTAGTTTTTGAATGTCTGTATGTGAGGTTGACATATGTTCTACGTCAACAGCATGATCTATTTCCTAGATTGTTCCTAGATTTAGTTTATTGATTTTTTTTAGTACAAATACAAAAATGCAATTACATGTCTTATGTACACATATTTTGTACATTTATTAGTGCAATTAAGAGAAAAGTAAACAAGGGATATATCACCGTAGATAACACGTTATCAATTACCAGTCATGGGTTTATCTTTTTGAAAGAATCTATTGAAGGTTTCCATATCAAATAGGACATATTTGATTGTCCATGTTTTTAAAGATAAATATCATTTGGTCTCTGTTTATTAAGCCACTGTGCAGTAAAGTAGAATCTCTCAGACTGGACTGTGTCAACATGTGCAATTCGTCTGTGTTAAGATGCTTAATTTAAGCTGGACGCTGAGCTTGACCCACTTTGGTTATCTAACTTCATCCATCTACCTTTTCATCCTGCTCTCTCCTGCCGTGCCTCATCACCTTTTCTGTTTCACAATATCTACAGCAGTGATACTCAACTTAAGGCTCATGGGCAGCCGGATGGCCCGCCCACCATTTTCTAATTCACACTGGGAATTTTTAGTTTACACCAATTAGTAAATGTTCAGTAATGTCTCTTGGCTGCTAAAGTTGCATATTAGGCTATCAGCGATCTGTGCAGTGCAAGTGGTGACACTTGATTTCTGCGAAAAGTTCACGTACACCTGACCTGCGCAGGGCACAAGGGAGAAGTTTGACTTCAGGGCTGTCTGCCTGGCAGAAATTCCTGAGGGCAAACTTCTCCCAGGTGCCTGCGTGGTGCTGCGTCTGAATTTGAGTGAGAACAGCAAAGGTTGACAAAGAAAACAGGCAGTTCAATGAAAAACAGCCAGACGAATTTGTCTTTATTTTGCCACCTCATACCAAACCTCTGTTTAATTTGCTAAATGACAGTTGCTGTATGCAAGGCTGCTAATATCAGGCGCCATCACGAGTCAAAACATGCTAGCTTCAGTACAGCGTTCCTGTGCGGTAGCATCTGACATCTGACAAATATTATTAATGTTTGTTTATAAAGACCCCTGGCCTCCTGTCATTTTGCAAAAGTGGCCCCCGAGCAAAGCAAGTTGAGTATCCCTGATATACAGTATGTCATAGTGGAACATTCAGCCTCCCTCTCCTCTGTCTTTCTTTCTTTGCAGCCAAACTCTCCTCTCCAATGAAATACTTTAAAACAAATTAACCTATTAATCCCTCCATCTCAGCCAAATGACAGAGCTGATTTTGAATGAGAAAAAGATGCATTAGGGTAAAAAAAAAAAGTGGATCTAAGCATCGTCCTGACTGTGCTCTTTAATCAGTCAGAGTATTGGGAGTCATAACTCACTCACTCACAGCGAGGAGCAGCAGTTCCCACACTACAGCCTCTTTAAGATAACTAATCATGATGTTTCCTCCGGTTATACATCATCTAAAGTAACCTCAGTAGCAGTAATAATAGTATGAGGAATTTTAGGAAGACTGACGACAGACTGCAGGTCTGTTAAAATGGCATGATGGGAGGATATTTTAGGAAAAGATTTTAATTGTGTTAAAATGTAAGTTAATTTCCTCACTCATAGATCTAAAACTTTGTGTCTGAAAAAACTTGAATACCTGCACCCAGGTAGCTCTGTTTTTAGCCTGGTTGTCGTTTCCCTAATAAGCTTAGATTCTCCAGCAGACTTCTTTTCCGGCTCCAGCTCTGTTGCAGAGTCATTTTTAACATGAACCAAAAATGACTATTTTAAAATGGCCTCTCTAGAATATAACAATGCACGTAGTGAAAGGGTTAACCAAACAGAGCATATTTACCAGTCTTATTTGGGTTGATTCTCCTGTAAATTTAACATTTATCCAACTGGATGGCTATTACAGCCCCTCGGTGGGTATTAGACATCCTGAGACATATGGGCTTGACGTGCTTGACTTGGCTTTTCCGTTGGCCGTCCCTCAGACTCTGGCAGGTTGCCACATATTGTGCTGCACTGAAATGAGCATTCTGGGTTTTCTCCCGAAAGATTTTGGATTGGCCTGTGAGGGGTTTTATATTATATTATATTTACTGGTGATTTTAGGCAAGAATGCTTTATACTGCTCTGAATGTTTGCCAGTGGATAAAGTAATGGTTGTCTCTCTGCAGTGTCTCTCTCTCTCTCTCTCCCTCCCTCCCCAAACTGCCACTCCCTAACACATTAGTGAAGATTATTTCACATAATGGAATAGATTAGTTTGATATTGGTTATTACGTTACTGCATTTTTTGGTAAAAACTGGTGTAATTTCAAGTGTAATGTATATTAATATATCAGGTCTGACAACTAAATTGTAAGCTTTTGTAGAAGTTTGAGCTTTCATGTTCACTAATAACATAAAATGTAAGCACTTAAGAACGTTAAGCTGAATTTTTTGGGTCAGTCTATTATGCTAGATCACATAATCATATCAGACACATTTCTGGCACTTGTGATCCTTTTCTGCTTCTTTTTCCCATCTTTTTCAGTGGTTTCCTTTTCAAAATATACACCACGTCATGTCAGACGGGTGTAAACTCTGTTCACACCATTAGTGTCAGAACAAGCAAGACCTGTACCAAAAGCAAGAATGTTAAGTTCCCCAGAGTAACGTTGAGTAACCAAAATAGGCTGGATTGGATGGATTTTATTTCATGGTTAGCTGGCTAAATGTCATGAGATAGTCAGACAGCAGTAGGGAGTAATAATCGCCGTGCCCTTTGACCCTGTAAGGCGTCAGCATACTTCGGACATCGTCTGAGACCCCCCCCCCACATCGTTTTGAGTTGGGGGGCGCTGTGTTCAATGACCAGTCGATGCTGTGAGCACTTGGTGTTGTTCATTCACTCTCTTGTGCAGGGTCCTTGCCTTTTCACTGATGTAGTCTTCCCCAAGTTGCAAGTAAAGTCATAATCCACTCCAGAGAGAAGATTAGTCTAAATGTGTAAGTATACATGCAATAAATAATATGTATGAGAATTCATTTTAATAATAGCTATAGATAATTCAGTGCTATTATACTGTATTGTCACTGGTGTGTGTGGGTGTATTCAAAGTGATCTACCCTCCGTGGTGTCATGATCTAGTTCATTAAAAAATATAAAAAGTCTCCCTCTCTTTCACATTCAGTTTCTCCGACTCTGATCTCAGTCTTCTTTTTTTCTGCTGTTCTCTTTTTCTTTCTTTCTTTCTTTCTATCCATCCTATAGTGCTGATTCTTTGACTAGAATGCTTACTCCACACACCAGAGCCGGGCCCATTAGCTGAGACCAGCACACTCCTCCTCCTCCTCTTCTTCCTCCCTCCTGCGTTCCTCCTCTCCACTTCCATTAACCAGCCAATCAATTAATACAGGTTGAGTCGGCGTGAGAACGAGCCAAAAAAAGAGCAATCCTCTAATTAGCTTGGACGCTACATCAGCTCGCTATATCTCTCTGCCTGTCTGCACAACCCCCCGCCCTACACACACACACACACACACACACACACACCACCGCAATTGTTTCTCTCTCTCTCTCACACACACACACAGACACAAACTGTTAAGTTCAAAGAAGCATCATGTGACCAAATGTTACATAAATGCTCCCTGTTCTCGTCCGCCACATGGAGTCCAGTAAAACACAGCTAGTCGGCATTATGAGTGAAGCCTTTTAAGCGTTTTGTGTGTGTGTATGTGTGTGTCTTAGGCTGGCAGTCTATTCCAAACAAAATCAAATGTGTTGTGTTCTCAAAGGCAAAATGGCAGGTTTGTGGCCAAAACGAAGCATTGTGTTGGGCTTCGGCTGCCGCAGTGTTGCCGCAGGCTATCGCGCTGAACTGGTCAAAATGATCAGATGACCTCAATCCCTGTCCAGCAAGACACCATCATCACAAAGTTCATTATCAGTCACGTGATCATAATTTGGTTCTTACAATAACCATCCACATCTAACGGTATGAACTAGTACCTGTAACTTCACCTGTCAAAAAACAGCTTGCCTCAAAACTTTTATTAAAACTGTTGGGATGCCAGCTCTATGCTGCTCAGTCATTTGGACGCTATTGAAGTAACTATAGGTCTTAATGCAGTGAGTATATTTTGCGGGAGGTTTCTTGCAGTGCCTTATTTGGCAGCAGTTTGGTTAGATAGCCTTCCAGAACACACCAACTTTGATTTTGTTTTGAATATGCTGCCGGCCTCAGGGATGTCACAGTTACAAAAACACACTTAAGTAGCATTTCACAAAGCTGAAAATCCAATTCAGCGTCCAGCGAGCAGCTACATGTGAACTGGAAGTTTAAAGTCAAAAAAGGAGAAGAAGTGGAATAGTCAGAGCTGTAGTTTTGGTCTTCAAGTGCTGCAGGAATGAGTCCTAAAACCCAGAAATTAGTTTGCACTTCTGGTTCCCTCGTCTCGAAGTCATCGGGTTTCCTGAATTTGTTTTTGTTTAGATGCCTGAAATAAGGTCTGTGGTTAACACAAGCTTAAGAAATTTTCACGTTTTGTTCTACAACATAAAATACGTCAGTAAATACCCCACTCGAGAATTTTGAAGCTTTTATGTGTCTTAAAAAAGGTGTTAACAAGTGGTTAAATGAGACTACAGAGGTTGTCGGGGACATTAAACAGCATCACGTTGGATGAGAGTAATATTTTTTCCCTGGTCTGTCTGTCAGCAGCTTATCTCAAAATGAATTTGAGCTTGCATGAAACTTTGTTAAACATTTCATTGGGCGACACCAGATTAATTTCTGGTGAAGATCTGACTTGACATATATTAAGTTACATAGTACAGGTACAGGTCCATCTTAGTTCCAGTAGCAGTGGTGGCAGCAGTGTTTGTAAGTAGAATTAGTAATAACAGTACTGGTTGATACTTTCATAGGTGAAGCAGAGGTCATATTAAGTTCACTGGAGTAATAACAGTAGTAATAATAGTAATACTTGATGGGACCGAATCAAAATGTATTTTAACACCTTTGGGTTTTTTGTATCTACCTCTTCATGCTGATTTTGTGTTAAGGAGCCCGGTTGGGTTTAGTGGTGTCACTTTATTTATTTATTTATTTTTCCAGAAATGTTCCTTCATTTTTCAAACCTTTCTGTATCCAGGGCAGGCTTTTGCTGATCACGCAGGCTGTGTTTTTTTTTTGTTTCTGGTTTTTTGTATCACCAGCCTGCCTCATGCTGCCACAGTTATGCATTCACACCTGGAAGTTTCCTACTGAGATCTGAACTGCTCTGCTGGGGTCACTTTCTTTTTTGTTTCATCAATATTTTACTGCTGATTATTATTATTATTATTTATTTTATTCTATTTTATTATTTTGTGTAGTATTTTATAATTATATTATTTATTGTTATTTGCTTGTATTATCTTTTATTATGCTTTTTTTTGTTGGTGGTGTGCATTAGTCTCGAAATCCTTTTTTAACATCCTACGTTTTCTCATTTGTAAAGCACTTTGAATTGCATTTGTTTGAAAGCTTCTATATGAATACATTTTAATTGATTGATTGATTAGCGGTTAGGTGCCTTGCTCATGAGAATCTCAGCTGTGTATGTTATAATAGAAGATATTTGAAGCGAGGGGAACTTTGTAGAACCTCTAGAAATGGTGTCTGGAAAGGAGGTACACCAGGATGTCAAGCAATACAACAAAAGATAGCATAGTATATTTGTTATTCCACCATAATGATAAAGATAAATGTTAAAAACTCCATTGTTTTAATTTGCACAGGGAATAGCTCAGTGTTGATTATTTCTCACAGAACCATACTAGCTAGTACTAGCTCTCAATGTTTGTGACAGAATATAATGTAAATGGCAGAGCAGTGGTGTTTGATGTTTGCGTGACATGAAGCGAAGAGAATAGCTTCATGCTTTATTCCTCCATTTCTCTTCTTTGTGTACCACTGTACGCCACACATTCAATAATCTTTAAATTATATGTTCCAGTTGAATAAAACAGATCAAGTAGGGGGTTTGCTGGAATCAGCATAGAGGGCTCAGGGAGAACAGGATACCTGAACAGGAAAACTGTGTGATTTTAAGAAAAACCCGGTAGATGAACCTGTGCAGAGTGTGTATATTTTGCTCAATAAGCACCACAAACAAAGCACCAAAAAGGGTAAAAGGAAGGACTGAAGATAATTTGACCTCCCGAGTTCATGGAACCTGGTGCTTTGTTGGATTTGACCTTGTTGGATGAACAATGAAGAAAAATGTACTTCATATCATTTAGGTATTTAGTTTTATAAATGCACAGCAATGTAATATTGCTCTTCCATAAAGTTGGGAGACTTAGATGGGAGATTTAAATGAACGGTCAAGTCTCTTGTATCCACCCGTTTGGAATGTTATCACTCGACTGAATGGGCATCATCAGTGGTTATCAGCCTCATAGATATGGGTTAGAAGGGGCCTGCTGCACCTGCTAGTAGGTTCAGTAGGCCGTTATCATCTATTCACATGGTTGATCACTCATGGCACGTCCCTCGGCGTCTAGGCAACAAAACTACTTGGTTAGGTTTAGGAAAAGATCATGATTTGGGTTAAAACTAGAATGTGCATTTCCTAAAGAAAATGCGTGTGAGAGCTGGAAGCTGTTTGCTGCTGCAGCAATTTTTGAAATAGTACTCCTTGACCACTGAACACACTGATAGTCGGCCAGAGCAGGGATTCTAACTGCTGACCTTGGGGTCTAAACAAACTAGATGGATGGATGTGTGCTCTAACCACTCTGCCAATGAGCAACACAGGAGGTTTGAAATC
>LKNJ01007098.1:0-13611 GCA_002120245.1 Maccullochella peelii
GTGTGTGTGTGTGTTACACTACCTGCTAACTCCAGCATGCGGTCTACCTCTGTGTTCCCATTTGCTTGCTGTTTTTCCCGGGAAACTCCCATAATTTCCCCCAAAAAACCCTCAAAGTTAAGAGCTTTTTTTAAAGGAACAGTCCGACATTTAAAGAACTCTTCTTCTTCTTCTTCTTCTTCTCTTTCTTTCACGACTCCGTCCACACGAGCGTTTTATCACCGTTTCAGAAATAATCTCCGTCCACACGACACACCTGAAAACGCATGTCACGTGACCATTCACGTGCACTGGGCATGCACATGCCGCTGTAAACAGGAAGCAGATCGTCTGCTCTGCGGTCGGTTGCTTATGGTTGCAGGAAATACAACGAAGGAAGAACAGCGACGGAGAAAAGTAAGAGCAGAGATTTCTCTGCTTGGACCGACGACCAGCTGGAACTGTTACTGCTGTGATTCGTTCTCCATGTTGAATTAACCGCTGGGAGTCGAGGCTGATGTTTGTTCATCTTCTGGGAAAGGGTCACGTGACAGGGGCGTGACCAATCAGGGAAGGACACGTCGTGGCTGATGAGACCCAATCAGGAAGTGAACGTGGGCGTCTGCGTCATCGTTTAAAACGTCTGTTTCCTCCGTCGTCACTAAAACACAACCCGGAGTTTTCAGACTAAAACGGGGTCAGCAGCGTTTTTAAAGGTCTCAGTTTTAGGGGTTATAAAACGCCGGAGTAGTGAGGACGCTGCGCGTAAACGCAGCAAAAGTTAGTGTTTTAAACAAAAACGTATCAGTGTGGATGGAGCCTGAGAGCGAGGTGTCAGTCTCATGTCTGCGCTCAGCACAGAAACCTGCACACACACAGAAGAAGAAGGTGAACACCTGACTACAGATATCTGCAGGTGAAATGATGAAGAGGAGATTAAACATCAGGTGAGAGACGGAACCTCAAAGTAAAACACTGTTTCTTTAGGTTTTTATTTTTACAGGCTTCACAGCGATCTGTAAAATGTCAATCAAAGGCGCATTTATTAACTTAATTTAAATTATTTCCTGTCAATGATCTTTTCATCTGATCCTGAACTGTGAAGCAGTTTGTAAAGTCCGGTTCAATACGAGCTGTGAATTGATTATCGATCATCTTTCTGACAGCTGCTGATGTTTACAGGTACAGGTGATCAGTTATTGGCGCAGCCGTGTGTAACGTTAGCTGTTCTGTTGGAGAACCAACCGGTGAAACTGTTGTTCTCTTTCTTCTCATTGACAGGTGGAGACAGACAGGTGGAGACAGACAGGTGGAGACAGACAGGTGAAGACAGACAGAAGTATTGATATGAACTCAGTCAGTTTTATAAATCTGACCAGCAGAAATATGCGACTGCACACAGTTTTAGTCGTGAACAGAGTTTTGGAGTCAGGACGTGGTTAGCTTAGCCTAGCTTAGCCTAGCTTAGCACAAAGACTAGAAGCAGCAGGGGAAACTGTTAGCCTAGCTCCATCAAACATTTCACCCCCTTATTAACCAGCTGCTGCATTAAAACACTGATTCTGCGCTGATGTCTTCAGGTGAGTCCCACCTTTATTGATGACCCAGATTCAGACCAGCGACCTGCAGCCCCTCTAACCTCTTTTCTCCCTTCACCTTTCCCACCAGCTCCCCGCGGGACCCCACCCCCACCCCCACCCGCTCTGTAAACAGCAGTTTGGTGGGAAAGTTTGGTCCATCCATCTCTCTTCCTGTCAGGTAAGATGAGCCGAGGCGGCTGCAGTCCGCTGATCGATCGTCTTCTGCTGCAGACCGCTGGCAGACTTCTTCTTTACTGCTGCATCCACCTCAAACTACACCTGTACACACAAAGTTAGCCGGTTATTTTTACAGGAAACCACATCGATGTAATAAAACCCCTAACTGGCCAATAGCCTCACTGCGGCTGCTAGAAACTGAGACAGTTTTGACGATTATAAAACTATAAATATCTTAAGAGCATCAGAGTCGACAACAGTCTGTACAAAGTCTCAGACAGTCAGCGGTCTGTTAATGTTGAAATGTGGCCTAAAACTGAGTTTCCAGACACATTTATGAACCTTATTCTAACACCCGGGAAGTAGAGTTACTTTACATAAAGCCTGGATGCAGGTAGATTCATCCATGAAGAAGAAATAACCCAATGTTTCTGTTACAGAGCATTTAAATACACGTTGGGTTTTGCTGCTAGAGTCTTAGCTATTAGCTTATGGTGGCTAATGTTAGCTGTCTGCTGCTATGCTATGCTATGCTATACTCTTCTCTACATGTTCTACTGTTACGCAATGTTTTATGTTTTCAGGATGTTTTTTCCCCAAACTTTAACTTTGATTGTTGCTTATTTCATCATAAATGTTTCATGTTACTGAGAAATAATTAGGATTCGACATGAGACTTCATCAAGATGCAGGTGCACTTTTACCTGAAACCGAACACGACATGAAAACTTTGTTTGAAACTTTTGTTTGTTTGTTTGCAGAATGAAATTTGCTGCATACAATGCCATGATACTCACACCTTTAACACAGGTGCAGTACACCTGCAGTGTCTGCTACCTGGATTTAATGAATGAAGTCACTAAACAGCTCTGTAGTCAGTTCATAGATTCATTTCTGTTCAAGTTCCTGAGAATTTCTTTAAGTGAATTACCAAGCAGTGGTACCTCTGGCGTTACCACCACACTCTGTGTATCGTACGCTAAACATTCTTGGGAATTCGCATTATTTAAATGTAGTTTGCCCGTTTACGTTTTGGTGTAGGAACAGGTGAGAATAGACTGTCATCTATGACCTCCATCCTGTCTGTCTGCCTGCCCGTCTGTCTGTCTGCCTCCTCTGTTGCAGAAATATCATCATATTAAATATTAATGTTCAGACTGAAGCTTTAATCGTCTGTTTTTGTTCGCCTCCTGTTTTGGCGATAAGCACCGGCTGCTCTTCAAGGTACAGGGAGTTTGGCGACACTAATCCTCAGCACCTGGCTGATCTGACACCAACATGACCTGAGACACACAAACACCTGAAGGTTCACACGGGAGGAGGCTGAGCCGAGCCCAGCCGAGCCAGGTCAGAGCTAAACCAAGAACACAGGTCGAACCGGGCCGGTCTGAACCGTGCTGAGTGACCGCGGTGATCAGAATGAGAAATGTCTTGTTACACCAACAAAACCACATGGTCGACCTGAATAAACCTGGACCCCCTTTAGACTTGGACTGAGCTGAACTCTGTTTTACAGTTAAACGTTCAGAGTAAAGTTTTTCAAACTTGGCTGGTTTTCCATCATTAGCATGTAGCCAGTTAGCATGAGGCTGAGAGCTTATCGTTGCTGTTTCTCACTGAATTCTCGATTGAAACTGACTCTAGAAATGCGACACAAGTCCAAGTTAAGTCTCGAGTTATTTGAAACAAGTCCAAGTCAATGTCAGTCTCAAGTCCAAGTTAAGTTAGAGCTACTCAAGACGAGACCAAGTTAAGTCTCGAGTCTCCAGCTCTGGTTCAATCCTCCACCGGACTTTCAGAGCTACATCTTTCTGAAAAGTTTAAAATGTGTCTTCTGACTTTTTATTTCCCCCTCAAGAAATGGGCACCTGAATGCAGCGCTGTTTGCAATGCTGTGTTCACTGACCACAGGTTAAAATCAGACCAAATGGGCCATTTTGCATAATGAGTACTTTTACTTTTGGTACTTTTAAGTACATTTTGATGCTGATACTTTAGTAAGATTTTGAACGTAGAACTTTTTTTTACACGGTAGTATTGATGTTTTAACTGAGTACTTCTTCCAACTCTGCAGAGCGCCGAGCGAAGCTTTAAACAGTCAGACAGAGTTTAACTTTATCAGCTGACAGTTTGGACACACACACACACCAAACAGAGACAGAGCAGGACAGATTAACATGTTTCTGAGTGTTTTTGTTCAACACTGTTTGGTGTCTCTGTCTTTAGAAGGTTTGTGTTTGTGTGTTTTATATACGTAGCAGGGATTTAAGCTGCGGTGGAACAAGTACTTTTACTTGTCCTGCAACAACTCAACCTCTCGCAAGATTTCAGAGTGAGACTTACTGTTTCTGGTTCAACAAAAAGGATCTTACTGTATAACAAACAGTCCGTCTCTGTGCGGATCCTTTCCATAGTGTTGTCAGACACTTAGAATAACAGTCTGAACCAGAGTCAGTGGAAAAAACAAGCACTTTTAGTGGACGGACTTTGAAGGGTGCAGTTACCCGCAAAGATTACGTTGCAGCTGTTGCAGCCCATTTCGATGATCTACTGGACCAGTTCCAAAACTTTTGGTACCTATTAGTCATTTAGAGCCCAAAATTTTTAAAAAAATACGACCCAGGTTTAAAAATACCGGAGTTTCCCGTTAAGTAGAGTACTCGGATACTTTCCACCACTGATTAAAACAACAGACAGATGTAGAGAATTGTGCAGGGTTGTTTCTGTCGATGTTCTTCCATCTTTGTGTCGACAATTTGTGTTTGTGCACAAAGCAGCTCCATAAAGAACTGGTTTCCCAGTTTACTGTGGAGGAACTTGACCTGAACCCTGTCCAGCACCTCTGGGATGAACTGTGATCCAGACCTGATCCCCCAACAGCAGTGCTGGACCTCATTGATGCTCTGGTGTCACACCGAGGGAAAGTTTGGGCGTCCACACACTTTTGACCGTCTTATAAAGCTAATGCATGTATGTCCAACGTGAGCGTGTCCATTATAGGAGTTCCTTTCTGGTATGTTTGCTGTCGTTTTCGTCATTCCTCTGCAAAACTCCCGTCTTCCTTCATGAAGCTGCTTTCTCTTCGTCGCTCTTTACGTCCTCACCAGCAGACAAAGCACACAAAACACACAGTGAGGGCTGAACAAGCTAGTAGAAAGACATCCACAGGGAGGAAGAAAGAAGGAGGGGGGAACTTTTAGCCAGGAGGTCAAAGGTCAGGGGCCCTTAAACTAACACTTTGGCCCTCTAAAGCTCACAGCAATTACCTCTCACACACACACACACACACTCAGTTAGAGGTAGAATGGACTTGATTCACCAGCAGCAATTAATGGTGGCTGAAAGAGAGAGAAGAGGCCATGGACACAATCACGGTCACTTGCTGAGGGGCCCCGGACCCCTCGCTCCAGAGACAGAATAGACGAAGGAGGACGAATTTAAGAGTGCAAATTAACTCTCTTTTTCCCGGCCTCTCTCCACCGGAGCGAGCCGCTGTCTTTTCAGACGGATAATGAGGCCGTCTTTACGCCGCAGATCAGCCGCACAATGCCACACATCCACGCCATGTGACACGCTCGTCTCACCTTCGCCGCGCTAACCGTCAATAATTGGCTGCTTTGCATGCAGGAGTCTGGTGCACGTGAATACAGGCGGCTGGTGGCCTCGGGATCACTCCGGATGCTGTTTGTTGAACAGGCGCAGCAGATATTCTGTCGGTGATTTGAACCTTCTTTATTTACTTCATTGCTTTCTTAGTTTTGTGTGTTTTTACTGCTGATGCATCAGCTTTTAGACAGATCTCCCCTCTGCCAGGAAGACACCAGCTTTATTTCTATGAAACTTGCTGCACAACGATCATTTTTAAAGTCTATGAGAAGGCCTGACTGGTGGATCTTTAACAAAGTGAGAACAGATCAGCAGCAGCATCAGTCACTCCACCACTTTGCTCCAGACTGAAACACCTCAACAACTGTTGGATGAGATATCTGGTCCATCGTTCATGTTCCCCTCAGGATGAACTGTAATAACTCTGCTGATCCTCAGACTCTCCATCTAGCGCCACCATCAGGTCAACATGTTAATGTGTCCAACACAAATACCTGCAGAGCTCATGACGTTCCCATCAGCCTCAGCTGCACTCTGTGTGTTTACTGCTAATTAGCTAATGTTAGCATGCTAACACGCTAAGCTTTTTGTGCTTCCATAAAGTTTTGGGGACAATTAACGTACATATTATGGGATGTTCCAACAAGCGTCCTCTCTCTCATAATGTCAAACAGTCGTCCTGTAACCTGGCTCCAGGTGAGGCCTCAGGTGAGTTCAGCTGAGTACAGAGCAGCTGATGGGAACTCTTGTTGAAGGAAGTGTCATGGCCGCCGCTGCCGCCAGCGCCTGACACGAGGATGATCTGAAGTGACATCACAGTTTAATACTGTAAACACAGAGGATTCAGGGCGCATCGGCTGCAGTGATTGGTCGAGTCCATCTGCTGTGACAATCTGTCAATCAAACACATCAGAGGATACAGTCAGCATTAATCCTGAAGTGGTCCAATCACAGACTGCCATCTAACAGCCAATCACACAGCTTTATCATGAAGGTGGAGAAGAGGAGGAGGAAGGAGAAAGTAGGTGAAGAAGAGTACAAAGGGTAAAAAGCAGAAAAGAGGAGGCAGTGGTGAAAGAAAGAAGGAGAAAGGAAAGGAAAGGAAACAAGGAGATAGTAAAGGAAACCTGCAAGTGCAAATAGGAAAGAAGGAGGTATGGAAGGAAAGGAAGAGAAGAAAGGAGATAGGAAAGGAAAGAAGTAACTAGTGAAAGACGGGAGGCAGTAGGAAAGGAAAAGGGAAGATATTACAGATAAGGAAAGGAGATGAGGAAAGTAAGAGGAAGTGATGTAGGAGGAGGTAGTGAAGGAAAGGAGGAGATAGGAAAGGAAGTAGGAAAGGAAAACAGGTGGTAGGAAAAGAAAAAACTCCAATTTCTTGTTTTCAGGCTTCAAGTTTATCCAACTCATAATTTTTACTTTTACAAGTTGAAGTAATTCAGATCTGTGTGCAGCAGAAGCTCTCACACTCGTACCTACAGCGGTGAAAGACGTGAACCCACACTGTAGAAATACTCGATTACAAAGTCAAAGTTACATGTAAACTGTACTTTAAAGCTAATTCTAAATGCTTTATATACTTTTGCAATTTTAAATCTAAAACACAAAATCATATTTTATAAAACTTCTTGTTTGTAAACTGTAAGTGTCAAATGAATGTAGTGCAGTAAAAAGTACAATATTTGCCTCTTGTGTGTGTTTCCTGAGGCATTATGGGAAACGGAGGCAGGTCGGGTTCCCTCAGAGGATCTGAGCCTGTAATAATCACATGCATTGTATGTGTGTGTGTGTGCGTGTGTGTGTGTGTGTGTGTGCCTCTGTATGTGTGTGTGTGTGTGTGTGTGTGTGTGTTCGTTTACACAGACATACATCGATGTATATGCTTTTACACATTCACACACTTATATACTGTATATGCACACACACACATGGTCGTGTGTTGGAGTGAGTGTGTGTGTTGTTTTCAGTATTAAAATGTGGATAAATATCAGTTCAGATCACACACACTGAACCCCCCCCCCGGGGGGCAGGGTGACACAGTGTGTCGGCAGCGTTAATGTATTCATGTGACTTCTGTCTGTGTGTGAGTGCAGATTTACACTCCTCGCCGGCACCAACAGACTTTACTCTGAAGCTACGTCAGGTTTAGTAACAGATACAAGAAAACACAAAGCTTTTAATTTAGCAGATCGTCAACTTCCTGTTTCTGTTGTTTGGTGTTCTTGCTGGGACTGTTCTGGTTCTGGTTCTGTGTGTTGATGTGACTCTGGCGCTAACGCGTTAGCATTCGCTATGTGTCACAGCACTGTTAGCGCGGAGCTACCCAGCGATGATGAGATCTTTATGTCGTGAGAAGAAGGAAAATGTGATTAACAGTCGCCTGAGGACACTTCCTGATTTCATTTGCTTTAATTTCATGTTTCAATGAGGCCGTTCTCAATACACCAAGATCTCGTTTTCCTAAGAGGTAAAACTCGCAAAAAATAATAGATTTTGAAATTGTTTTGAGTTTATGTTCCAGCTATTCTGTGTTTAAAAACTACAGATACTTCTTTGCTAGCTGGAACTTACTTGCCGAGTTATGAGCTGAAGCTAGTTTGCCTCGTTAGCACGTCGTCTCATCTCCAAAAATCTTCAAGTCAGCATCATTTTGATCATGTTTTAAATCTGACCGGTTCAATTTCCCACCTGTGAAGTCTGATCTCTTGGCTGCTCTAGAAGAGCGTAGTTAACACACATTAGCTCGGAGGGCTAACATGGCTTGTTTACTATATTACGGGGAACGTCGCTGTCACCCTGAACGTCCCACCGAACCCCGTTAAAAAATCTAGCAGTTCAATAAAGAGTTGTTTGATAGTCTATATGAAAAACAAAGGAACAAATAGTCGAATATTCGTATTGAACACTGACCGAATTCTGAGTCAGGTACAGCCCAAAACACTTCAGCATTCACTGTACTGAATAATAGTTGCTTACATTTAGTGATAGCAGCTGTATTATACGAGGAATAGTTGGCTCTGTGTTAAGACTATCATTCAACATGCTAACGTTTTTGCATGTTGAATGAAAGTAGTTCTTATTTTCAGGGATAAAGTTGTCCCTCCTCTGTCTGTGCAGAATATCAGGACAGTTTTTGGCGTCACTTTGAGTTTGTGGACTAGCTGTAAAAGCTATTAGCCTAGCATCTTTGTAGCTCTTAGGAAGTAGTTTTTTGTGGCCGTGGTGTGAATATTAGTTGCTCTACATGCATCTACTCACATTTAGCTCTTACATTTTCCCAGGACATGTGTGTTGTAGTTGTAAGACAGAACGTGAAACCCGACAGCTGATAGATTGGTCTTAATATTTACTGATGAATTTTAATCACCAGATCTAAATGAGACACAGTTGTCTGTCTGTTGGTAATCACTCTTCTTCTCTGGTGCATATTGTTGGTAGTGTAAAGTGTTGGAGCAGAGCGTGGTCGACCTCCGGCTGATCCCCTCTGAGCTCCAAGTGTTTGGAGTCAAACTTCAGCTCCGTCTGATCTATCGGCCGAAGTGTTTAGGACCAAACCTTCACTGACTCACTCAGCACACGCTCAATGGATCACACACCAGGGACAGTGTGTGTGTGTGTGTGTGTGTGTGTGTGTGTGTGTGTGTGTGTGTGTGTGTGTGTGTGTGCGTGTGTGTGTGCGTGTGTGTTGACCATATTCGTCTTCTCCGTCAGCAGCCAATTGGTCAGCTCATTAGAGGATCATACATCAGCGCTGGCCTGACCTCCCTCCTCACTCTCTTTCTCTTTCTGTGACTCAGTTCAGGGTCTGGATCCTCCATGTCCACATTTTTAGACCCAACGAACTGTGTCCCATTTCAGAGGGTCCTTCAAAAAAAAAAGATCCCTTCTTTAGTCTGAATTTGGAGGACACAACTTCAGCTGTTTCATCCCTTGAAGTCTCTGTTTTTGCTCAGTTTTTACCTTTTATTTAAAGGCCTCTGAGCTTCAGAAACATGCTGCTAATTATCGTTACTGCTGATAACAAACTACAGTCGAGAACCACTCAGAAACACTGTTTGGGTCACATGATAGTTACGGGGTCAGGAACTTGAATTCATATCCCTCGAAACAATTGAGGTCCTACGTCCGTTGTATGTATTTTAACCCCTCACAGCCCAACCACCTTGCAGACTTGACGTGATGACAGTGAACACATCATAGTAGATAGGAGTGACCAAAGTCCGGGAGGGTGGACATTTATGATCAGGTTTTCGGAGTATCCTGGTTATGTTCTGGGCCTCAGCCTGTAAATAAAGAGAGTGAGAAGCGAGTGAAGGTGCAGTATGCCGAAGGAAAAGCTCTGAACTGGGACACAGCTGCTGTTTCCATGTAAATGTTGTGCAAATTTTAACCAAAAAGTTGTGAAAAATGTAAATCAGTGTTTCTATAAACGAATGCAATGTGAAAGTTCTCAAGTGGACGTGAAAAGATGACGTGACGAGAGGTCCAGTAACTCCTCGGAAACTCAGCTGTGTCACGTTCATGAATTCATTTGTGTCCACCGTTATTTCAGCTTTTGTTTGATGGAGGTCTGGAGCAGTTGTTCTGCAGTAATGAGTCTCTGCTGCAGCTTCACTGCTGCACATAAAGAGGAGACAGCAGGTTATGTAACATCGCTGTTAAACCTCAAAATCTGTTTCCACGAGCCTTTATCACGTCTTCTTCTTCTAATCAATAAGCAAATAAGCCGCAGCCACGGGGGACATATCTCGACAAATATTAGATCGACTCCAATAAAATGTGGAGGTTCATGAGCAACAGATGCTGAACCCTGCTGACGTTTCGTGTAGCGCCACCAGCAGGTCATCCTGTGAATTATCTCAGCATCTATGGTTTGGCACAACATTTAGTTCAGACATTCATTGGTTCCTCAAGATGAACTTTAAGAGCGTTGGTGATAAACGTGCAACACTTTGGTTTATGACCAAATACATTAAGACGTTCCGATGTCAGAAGCAGAGAGGGCAACCTGAGGAACATCAGACGTTTACTGGACTGAAATAGTTCACTGCACTGTTTTTATTTAGAACTCATTGGTTTTATTATAGTGAAAAACAGTGAAAAATAACCCAACAGATGATGCTGATGTTATCAAATTGCTAATTTTGTCCGACCAAACCTCCAAAACAAAAAGCAGTTCAGCAAATTCTCACAATTTAGAAACTCGAGGAGTTTTCTTGAAAAATGACTAACGATTAATCAGTTTTCAAGAATAGTTGAGTTTTCTTGATGGACTAATCGATTAATTGACTAATCGTTACATCTCTACATTGCTCCACCAATTTTTCAGATCAGCAGGTGTTTCCAGGTGTTGAGGAGTTCTCCTGCAAATGTCCTCGAGTGATGTCACCTGAGTCAGCGTCGGTCGGGGCTGAAGATGAAAACAGTCTGTGGGTGTGGAGTTAGAAAGAAGTGAGCTGACCGGACCTCTGCAGCCCGCCACTCATCTCTGCTGCAGGCTGCAGGCTCCAGGTTACGTTAGCCGCTAGCTAGCATAACACACCTGAATCTACCACACAACTGTCAGAGGAAGAGGTGCGTTGTGGGTAATGCAGGCGCCAGGTTGTAACAAGGAAGAAGAAGAAAATAAACGATATCTCTGATCCTGCTGCATCGATTTTGATCCTTTTTTTTAGCTGTGTAACATCAGTGTGAAGCTCAGTCGGTGGCTTTCTCTTTAAAGAACCAAATGTGTGAAAACAGACAAAACACTACAAATCATCAACGCTGCTTCTTCTGATTCTGATGCCTTTAGATCTTTGGCAAAGTATCACGAGTTTCACTGCAGAACAGACTCCAGTTCCTCTTTTCTGTCGCTGTACACACACACACACACACACACACACACATATATATATCTGCTCCAAAATATACCCACTTAACTCACCCTGACGGCCCCCCCCCCAGTCCCCGCTGCTGTTGCTATTGTCCTAATACTCACAAGCCAATTTCAGCAAACCCAGTTAACAGCCTGCAGAACTTAGCCGAGCTGATAGACTGACAGCTCTCTGACAAAAGGCACACAGGAGAAATTCCCCCGCCGCTAATATCTGCTGTCAGCCCGGACGCATCTAAAACGCCGCTAATGCGTCGCCCCTCTGCCGCCGTGCCCCCACCAACCTCCACCCCCCCCACACACACCTCGCTCCAGCCGACAGAGACGAAAAAGTGAGAGTAATATGAATACTCTGAACATAACAATGCTAAAAAAGAAAAAAAACTGCTCTCTAATGGCGCCGGAAAATAGCGAAACATATTTAGTCTGACAAAAGGCTTCTGTGCGACGGGATGTTCAATCTCCCCAGGTGTCAGTGCCTTCACACAGGAGGGGAAATGGGTGCCAGACAGAGAGACATCCAAACCCCAGAAGTGCATCCTAAGTAGGCGTCGTGTTGCAGCATGATGATGATGATGATGATGATGGTGGTGATGATGATAGCGCTGCTATTTGGCCTTGATGGGACGCCGTTTTTTCCGCCACGCAAACAGTTTGTGTCGTCGCTTCCACTGTTTGGCTGCGTCTCCGAGAGCAAAGCTTGGAAAACAAAAGGGGTGTTTTATTGTGGCGGGGTGGCGGTGGAAGGAGGTTGAAGCTCGTTTTTTTTGTTTTTTTGCAGTTTAACGTCACATTTACCGACTGAATGGTGCGATCGTGTGCAGTTTGTCCAGAACGCTCAGCTGACAGCTGCTGAATGATAAGCTGAAAGGTCAAAATGTCCCCGAGCAGGTGACGCTATCAGACCGAACGCCCACTGAGACGTTTTCATCCGATGTTATGTGAAGAATTTAATTTACACTTTGACTCGAGAACAGGAAACACGAGAGTTTAGGACACAGAACAAGATACGGTTTGTGAGTTTAAACCACAAATGCTCTGTTGAGAAGAAGTATTCAGATCCAAAGTTAAAGGATAACTCTGATGATAATCTACATTTTCTTCTTGTTAACATGTTCAGACTCAAACAAGCAGTGAACGTATCGGTGCGTATCACAGCCTGATGTCTCTTCTTCCTCTGAGCCACAGAGCTCCATTGTTGTCCAAAAACTAACCTCTGGGTGACATGTCCCCACACACACCGTCCTGCTGCCCCAAACACTCACTAGAGCACCAAATGTGGATTCATCCGCCGCTGAAAATAGTCCCCAACAAATGCTCTATTTCCTCCTGTTTGTTGGATAAAAACTACAGCGAGCAGCTGGTTTAAACATCAAACGGTATATTTGTGTTTTTAAAGATTTCCGTCTTCAGTAGGAACCAATGGGCTGAGAGCCACAGACAGGAAGTCAGACAGGACTGAGAGACGGACTGACATGTTGTTGGTTTGGGTCTGCTCATGAGTTTGTTGACAAGAAGAAAGGTATATAAAAAGGCCTGACTTAAAAATACCAATACAACACACAAACTAGGGATGGCGATGTCCGTTCACCACTTTGGTCCAGACTGAAATATCTCGACTATCCAATGGATTGACAGTGTATGAAATTTTGCACAAACATTCATGTTCCCCAGAGGATGAATCCTACTGACTTTGTTGATCCTCTGACTCTTCATCTAGCGCCACCATCAGGTCAACATGTTAATGTGTCCAACACTTTGGTTTATGACCAAATACCTGCAGAACTACAGACATTCCCATCAGCCTCAGCTGCACTCTGTGTTCACTGCTAATTAGCTAACATTAGCATGCTAACAAGCTAAACTAAGATGGTGAACATGATAAACATTATACCTGCTAAACATCCACATGCTATCGTTATTGTTGTAAGGTGTTAGTATGTAACGTATGTACGTTAGCATTTTGCTTGACAGAGTTGCTAGCATACTAAAACACTGGATCCTACATTTCCCATAATGCAACTGGATAGCGTATTTCGTCTCACCCTCCCTGTCTGGTAAACAGTCTGTCACACTCCAACTTAAACTTTTTATTAGTTCGTTTTTTAAGTCTCCAAGCCCAACCCTGATGACATCACTTTGACATCATCAGAGTTGTCAGCGTTGCAGCGTTAGTTTGACGTCTCCAAACAAATGGACTTCAGTGTGTGTGTGAGTATAAGTACTCTGCCTGCCCTGCATCTGTACCGCATCATCACTGCCACAGCAGTAACCATGGCAACCGCCTCCCATCCTGCATCTGCTGTACAGCCTCGGTCCTACAGACCTACCTGAGAGAGGAAAATCTGCTCTAATGTGTCAGAACACACACACACACACACACACACACACAAA
>LKNJ01007099.1:11383-25177 GCA_002120245.1 Maccullochella peelii
ATATATAAATAACAATATCCAGATTGCGTCGTCTGTGTATGTGTTGAGTGTGTTAACAGTTTCAGAGACTGTAAGTCTGCGAGATATGTAGTACCACTTACCCCGCGATCTCCACTGTATTTTTCCACAAACTTGCCATAGTTGTAGTAGTTAAATGTTGGGTAGCCCTCCACCCCTTCCTGCTTACAAAGCTCGTGGTTCTGTCCTTTTGTACAGTCCACAGCGGCGTACACAATCTAAGGAAAAACAGCAGCAATCACCTTCAGTGTGATGTTATACAAAGTATAATGCAACATAGAGCTAAGGATTTCACTATGGCGTCTCACATGCTGCCTTATCAGATGAGATGAGTGGAAGTTTACCTGAAGGAAATTAAAATGTAAAATATCAAAGTGGAGTTTTGAGAAATCAACTACTATTTTGCAGTAACAGTAACTTAATGTAAAATATATGATTTTTTTTCATCAAATCTTAAACTCATCAAATCAACTTTCTCTCATATTATTGTATCGTGGTTAAAACTCCCTTGAAAGCCTTCTTTAATCTGTGTTTGAGAAAAAGTTACACAATGGAAACTTGTATGTATTTTCATATTCAGTTTTATTCATATGCGTTAAGAAAAGTTGTGGTCATTTACTCTAATAATAAAAACAATGCCCATAATGAAGTTTAATGTAGGTACTCATTTGCCCTGCCTGTGGATAGTAAAACATCTTTCACCTCCTAAAACCTTTTGAAAGCAGGTATTATAGAGGATTTGGCTCATATCATTACACATCCCTGTTTTATTGTTCTGTAACAATGATTTTACTTCACACGCTGCAGTTTTATTGTTTGGATTCAATTAGTTATTGTTCCAGAATCTCTTAAGCACTCACTATATTTTCAGAACAAATAAACTTTATTATAATTGTAGATCAATACTACAAAAAATGTACACACAGGATATTACAAGAGAATGTAACAACTGTGTAATGGCCATTTACGACGAGTGCTTGCATGTATTCAGCCGCTCTGGCAATGAGCCGACTCAACACATTCTCCTTGTCTTGTTTCTCATACCAGGTTAAAAAAAATGATACATTGCTCTTCAGCTAAACCATTTGGAGTGGGTGGTGAGGAAAAATCCCACAACAATCACTCCTACATAAAAACAACAAGGGAGATTTATGTTGCGAGACTGCTGCATCGATTAGTGACAAGCCGCCCCAATGAGGCGTAAATGCCGCCTCACTGATACATGGCTCACTCAGCGTGTCCTTTTGGACAGCTGAAATGTCACCCTCTCTCAGGGTGCTGAGCGCTGCACACTGAACTTGTCACTATCAAATAATCACTCCCCGTCCATCTGTCTGCTCGAGTTGAATGTGAAAATGACAGATCTGCTGCAGGAGGAAAACATATTAGACACTCCCTGCGTGTCCCTGCGTGTCCAACCGTGAAGCGACGCTCAAAACTTCTTGTCTTAATTACAAAATACAAGTGCCTCTTGTTTGTTTTTTCATGCAAATACAAATACTCAAATGCTGATCATTTGCCAACATATGGTTAGATGAGTACACTGCTGCCGAGTGTTGGCTTCATCTGCATCAGCAGCACAGACATCTGCAAACACAAAGGGAGAACAGGGAAGAAATAGTCTTCTGCGCATCAGTGGGGAAGAAGACAAAGCCTTTAAAGGGATATTCTTCTTCTATGGTCTGTTAATCAGGTCTTAAACTAGGCCTCAGTGTACTCCCACAACAAGAGGATTTCACGGACTTGCTGCAAGCTGTGTATGTTCAGCAGGACTGAGGTGTTTCACCTTTGAAAAAGCAAAATAGTCGACAGAAATTTAGCTGACAGCACTGTGTAAAATCATCCTATTCTTCATGTAACTGGGCTGTTCCCCAACACATACTGTTTACAATGTGTTTTATTAAATTTGACCACCTGTGAGTTAGGACAGTTTGAGATACACAGAGTATTTTAAGCAGCAGCAGCAGCAGCAACAACAACAGTAGCTGCAACAAGAGACAGACTGTAACTACCGACTCCACACGACTGCTCATCCCTGTGTGTAATCAATCAGAGTTGCTGAGAATTGACAGGCGAAATTAAGCCGTGGAGTCGCTGTTCTTCAAAGGTCCGCAGCCAATTCCGTTATTGAGCCATCTTCAAGTGACAGAGGACCCCACATCATGTCATTGGCAATTTCTGAGGAGCAGCATATTACCAGTTGGCTTGGTCTCAATCCACCAGCGTCACACTGAGGAGCACAGCAGTATTCAAACTGGACTGATAAACTCAGAAATTGTTATGTTCTAACAACAAAGTTCCTATGCTTATTGTACTAAATACAGATCTCCCTGAGCTGGTGCTAGAGTAAATCAAGGAATATTTTAATTGATCTGTATGAGTTATATTAAAGAGAGACATTGCAACTTTGAAATTAGTATAACACACTCTGCCTTTTATTTTATCCATTTATTTCTGTATTATAATACATATTGAAGTTTTCATACGGGCCCCATTGTGCTAAATTAAAACACAGGAATACAGTGGATTAACACAGCAGGTGACTGAGGCAGGGAACTCAACACTATCGAACTATCGAAAAACAAGAGATACATAAAGCAAAAAACAAAAACACAACAGATAAATGGACTGTGACTTATTTTATCTTTGGATGTTTTTCAATCTTATAAGACAATCATTTTTATGGTTTGTACACAGTTCACCTAAACCCTTTCTTAAAAATAATGACATGTAGGAGAGCTGTGACGTTATTTATCTTAATGCTGGTTTTTCAGTTCAGCATAATTCTAAAACTATTGTATATTGGATTGGCGTTACTCACTTTAAATTAACTGAGTGTATGATTATGTAAGGTAATGTAATGTGATGTAACTCCTCTTGAAAAGGGATGTTGGGGTGGATAATTCTGACTTTTTATTCTGATTAGGGTCTCATTTTCATAGCTGTGGTCACCACTTGGATTGGTTATAATACTGTAGCATTGTACTCAACTGAGTAATTGCTGAAATCTGGAACACGGCAATCGTAATAACAAAGTCAGACGAGGCAAGAAACTTGATTTTCTGACAATCGGTTGTAAACAAGGCAACAGTTTAGTCAAAATATCCCAGCCACGTTATATGGAGGTAAAAAACTAAAATGAGCCCAACAAAAAAGTATGGTATGTCAAAGTCTGTCTGTAAACTGTTGTTTACACAACAGACAGCTTGGGAAATAATTTTAACATTGCCCTTCATTTCATGTCTTCATTCCTGATCGTCTTTTTCCTTGTGTTTCTTGATCTGTCTGACTTGTTTTTAACAATGTTGCCATGTTCCCAAATCCCAATAATTGGTGAGTATAATGTTATATTATTACTGATAGGAAAGACCTAATGAGGAATGATGATGACCTACAAACATAAGAGCCAAGTTGCAATAACCCCGAATTAATAAAGCAAGGGCTCATTCTTAACTGTAAACCAATAGAATATCAGTGAAAACGAAATGGACTCTTTGTTTTTGTTTATACCTATTGTACTTGTGCAGAATGAAGTCACATTATACAGTCACTGTTTTCCAGGAAGTTAAAGTCTCCTTTAATGGGGTGTCTATGTGTGCACTATGAAGCTGCATTATGTACAAAATACAATGGATGGAAACTCCATATCGCTACATGCTCAACATTAAATGGCTCTGATGGCTTTGATTTAGGATCAGGGACAAAGAAAAAGAAATTCATCATGATATCCGTAGCACAATGTCACGACAGGTCAGTATATTTCTGTTGAGCACTTTAACTTTACAGGTACTGTAGCAGCACCATGGCAGGTCATATTGGGCAAATCTTTCAAAAAAAAAAAAAATCCAATTGTCTGATGAAACAGTCTTCTTATTACAGTGGCAACAACAGCTTTGGGAAACAAGCAGTTCCAGCCAATGTGCACCTTTAATGCTGCTATTGATTGAAATTTGGGGAAAAGACAAACAGCTCGTAACAAGCCCTCTACACAGCTCCCCGCTGTCATATACAGCATAGACTGTGGAGTTTTAATTGTTTGTATCTTCAAAGCTGGAGCTAAGCTTCTGTTTGTCTTTGGTAAATGAGGCAAGGGCAGCTAATAGACTGTGATCAACACCGGCCTGGTACAATACACTGGGGCCTGGCTTTATAAATAGAGAGGATTGCCAAGTAAACAAATGCCCAGTTCTCAGATTTACTCTTGTTCAAACACAACTTCACACTTCCACTGGCCACTGGAGGGACAATGAGAGGGAAGAGATCTTGAACCTCTGCATTTATATAACCTTCACAGATACAAGGGTCCCTCTGGTTTGGCAGCTTGTGGGGGGTTTCATCTTAAGATCCAAACATCACAGCTGAATGGTGAAGCAATGCCAAAGTGCCTTAAGCTGTAGTGGCTGCTAGATACTGGATAATATTTCTGACTGTTCCAGAAGTCCCAACTTTTCTCTTAAAGTACAAAGTCAATATTTTTTTCCCCATTAGGTGGGAAGGGTCTCAATAGTTTGTGTTTCTTGGTGGCCATTATGAGAATCATTGCTCCATTAAGCATATGATGATAAGCATCAAAGCTTATGTTTGTTTGACTGACCGGTGTCTCAGTCTATGAGCCAAACATTTTTTGCAGTCTGTTACAACTAATTACTTCTCCCTGTACTGCAAAGACAACATATCTTTTATATTGTGGAGGACATACATTTTTTTTTATTGCTGATAATGTATTGATATATGATGTATTGTACTTCAGTGTTTACATGTATGTATTCCTGAAGTTGCAGCTGAAGGGCAATACACGAAAACATTTTCAGCTCATCTGTTGAGGTTTAATATTATCGAGAAATGTTACAAAGGATTGCCTCAGAAAAATGGATGACTAAGTTGTTGAGGACACGTCACTGCTTCGCACCATCTGACAATGATTTTGAAAAATTCCAAACAAATGAGAGAGCAACATTGCCTGAGCACTATTGGAACAATGTGCGGTTAACATTAAGCATCTTGATGAACCTTTAAAATCAAAAGGCAACAATTTATGCTTTTTTAAGGTGTTACTTTGAGATGATAAATTGTAGCTCAGAGTATTGCCAGACACGTGCCCAAGTTTTTTCAGTGTGTGTGTGTGTGTGTGTGTGAGTGTGAGAGAGAGTGAGTCACACAATTAAGGAGTTTGGAAATACTGAGCCCTGCAGTCAAAAGTTATTAACAGGAAGAGCAGGAGTTGGGGGGGGGGATTATGTTGGGACACGAGTCCTGAGGGGAAAGGAATGAGAGGGAGTAGAGATGATGGAGGATGAGTGTGTCCTGTTGTGACTGCATGAACCTCCAATAACCCCAGAGCACAAAGCATATCGAAGATTTGACGCAACTAAGTGGACAAATTCCTAACTGACACGTGGAGGCAAATATTAGGAACGAGGTGGAAGGAGTTGAAAGTTTTGAGTTGTGAGTTTTTAGGATACCACTCTTTAAAAGGTCTTGAGACATTTTGAGCATGCAATATGTGGCTGCAATCACTCTGCAGGCCTTCATGCTAATTTCAGAATAGCTACTTATTTTACGAAACTCTATGCTGACAGCTCAATAGGTGTCAGATAAGAAAAAAAACAAAGATACATTTTTTTTATTATAAAGCATCATGACATTTGACCATTTAAATCCAATTTGCATTTGACTGCACTACATACAGAATGGTGTGCAGTCCATATTGCAGATAATGAATATGCAAATCCATTAAGCTCTATGAATGCAGGTTTCAAGAATGCTCTGACATTTTGGGAAATATGCTTGTTTATTTTCTTACTCAGAGTCACGTGAGAAGATTGATATCAATTTCTATTCTGAGAGTCCAGTACAGATATACTGTATGTCCAGGGTGTGTTTAGCATAGCTTAGCACAAACACTGTAAAAGAGGAAAACTGCTAGCTTAATTTTCAAAGCCGTCTTATTTACACACTGCATCTTGTGCACTTAACACATATAGAAATGGAAAACTAGACATTTAATAAACAGTTAACTCACGGTTGGAGATTTCATGACCAACCACTACTGGGTGAATTGACATCTCAGAAGTTTCAAAAAGGTTGTTAGGTTTGAACATGGCTATAACTGAAGAAAACCCAGCACAGTTTTGGATCTATTAATGATGGATCTACATTACAGACTTTCATGTAAGTCTGTAATGCAGCAGAGGCACAGCAGTCTGTGTTGGTCATCATCATCATGATTTGGGGCCTGCCAAGACCACTATGGAAATAAGTGTTAAGTGTTTGTACCCTGTGTTATGTTTCAATTTTATGTGTTCCTGCATTCCTAGGCCCCATGCTGGATTGAATTTGTGTCTTTTGTTATGGCTTTTTTCTTGTTTTTGTTATGTGAACCTTTGGACAAGTGTGTTATGTGTAGGTTGTTAAAGATGAAATCAAAGACCTGCTAGCTAAAAAGATACAACACTTGTATAAGACAGCTTGGGATTGTTGGAAAGTGTGTTTTTTTCCACTGTTTCCAGTCTTTGTGCTAAGCTAGGCTAAACACGTCCCAGCCCTAACATTTCACCGGAGCTTGAGGGATCCTTGCCACACCATTAGTGCTTGGATGTAAATGTGTGCATGTCATAGAATGTGTCAACAAGCGACACTAACCTTGCGGTCCTCTTTGAAGAGCTCTGCTGCTGTGGTGAAGTGGGGAACAGCGTTTTTACAGTGTGGACACCCTGGAAGAGGAGAACACACAGATGGGACATTATTACAGCTCATCGTGACACATTTACACCACAGCATCGAGCTTCAGGTCCTAAACAGCACCATATACAGGTACTAATGCCACATAAACACGATGCTACTAACATGCACAGCTACAAAGAAAATCACTTCCATACATCATTTAATCAATCTTCAAGTTATTGGATTGCAGTTATTTAGAGGTTTACGCCACATTAGAGATGGTTCACTTGCACGTTATGAGAGACTGTAAATCTCTTTATTGCTGTCATAAACACAACCTCCCTGGCTCTCTCTGCTCCAGCAGCCATCCTTATACAATGATACACCACTAGGTATCACAAGTACAGATCCCATTTACAGACAGCAGGTTCACTTCTAGTAGGTGGAGGCAAGATGATCCAACTATACATGAGGGATGACCAGGTTGTGTGATAAATAAATCAGTGAGGGAAGAAGATTTTCTCATTCTAGCTACATCTTGCAAGATAAAAGGGGAGGATGTGTGTTTGTGCTGCACAATCAAACAGTGTAATAACTGTGATGACATATTTTTCCTTCGAATTTCGGTTGAAGTTTGACTTCCTGCAGGCGCTGCTCGTTTGTTTTGTTCCTTTGTTTCTAAATTCAAGTACCCAGTTCTTCTTCTGTTCATTACAATCAAACTGCTGTTGATAAATTGGAAAGGTGAAGAAGGCAATAACACCTCTTGTGGTGACAAATTCGAGAAGAAAAAAAGCAGCTTGGCAGTGGTCGACTGGATAAAAGTTTTCATGTACAGAGTTTGGGTTAAATCAGCAGTCAATCAATTTTGTATGTGTATGTGTATTATTCCTCACATTTTTTGAGGGAGCATCTTTTTCTCACAAGCCACCTGTGATAGTTTCCTCATAAGTTAACTAATGCCAATTCTGATGATGGTGTTGGGAACATGTCATTCCAAACGATGGACATTAATCTGCTGCTAAAACAGCCTCCACTCTTCTAGGCTACATCATATCTCATAAATGTTAAGTATTATAAAAATGTACAAAACAAAGTATTTTCAGTTACCGATTGTTGACACTGGCCCTGTTATAACCAAGATCTCAGGCTTTGTTCTCACGAGTCATTAAGAGCATTAACGCAATGATCCCACTGTAAATGGATTTCAAAGGCTACAAGTGCACTGGCTGATGGTGGCCACAGTTATAATTAGATATTTTTACTGTTGCGTGCATGCCCACAAGCATTCACATACACACTGATTACTCCATCTTCAACTCAATTATACATCAACTCTGCAACCGTCCATTTGCCTTCCTTTTCAGAGCTGCCTCTCTAAGCAAGCATTCAGCACAGCTCAGAAATCCATTTCCTGCTGAAGTACCCTTTAAGCTGCAACATTAAATGGCCTTTAAATCTTTAAAGGTTCTGTTGCAATTCTGAAACTGATATATCAAAAAAATCACAGCAGTGTGCCATATGCCATGTTTTTCCATCACATGAAGAGAACAGACCGCCCAGGCAGGTCACTTTAACTTCTCAGAGATTGCTTAAGAGTGGAATAAAAGCAGATAAACAGTTGGCGACACACACCGCACGCTACAGGAAGAAACATTTCAGTTTTCACATCTCTCATTCCTTCTGTCATCCAAGCTGCTTAAAAACAGCTAAAAAGGTAGGTCGGATGTTGATAATGAAACCTGCCAGCATCATTTCTCTCCCCTACCTGCACATATATTTTCACTCACCTGTCTCATAATTACTGACAGAGACTTCCAGGTGTGTGTGTGTGTGTGTGTGACAGAGAGAGAGAGAGAGATGATGTGATGGCGTTTATTTTTAGTTTAGGTTAAATTATGCAGATTTGAGGCTAAAGGTTCATAAACTAAACCTTTGTTAAAAAACTGATGCTTCTGTCTGAAGCATCTCCAGCCTTGATGTTTTGGCAAGCAACTGTATCTCATCAAATGCTCTATTAAACGCAAGCTCCCTCACTGATAAGACACCAGTGAGTAGGGTGCAGATGGGGTGGGCAGGGTGCAGATGGGGTGGGCGGGCAGCAGGTTGTTCCTGCCTGATGTGCATCTGGGGTGTCTCTTTGTAGAGGGAAGCACCAAAGGGCCCAACGAAGGCAGCAGCCTGATCGCTGTGCCCCGTCTGGCTTTGAAGCCCTCATCAGACACAAAGGGGGAAAAAAAACAGGCACAGAGGTGTATGTGTGTGTCTACCTGTGTATTGATAATTAAGCAAGTTAGCCACACTGTATTCCTTCTGCATCTGTGTTTTGTTTGAGAACTCAGATGAAGAGTGTCGTAACACTGGGTCCTTACATTTTTAAAGAATTCATGACAGACTCTCCCTTTTCTTTCTGTAGAACTCTCATTTAAAGGAAAACCAGCTGAGTTAGTTGGCACCAGAGATGACACTGGGGTTGGCTCAAGATATTCTGACTTAGTTAGCCCGATGTGCCCATTCAGAGAACAGATTAATTAAATTTCAGAAATGAAGTCCACTAAGACTCTGAATTGTTTGCGTTTGTGGGGACCTTTAAAGCAGCTTTAATTGATTTTCTTTTGGCTACTTGGAAGAACTACAAAACAAGCATATTAGTGTCTTATTAATCTTTCATGGCAAACATGCCAGCAAACAATTGCCCACTTACACATCCAGCATTCATTTGGAGTCGTGTTTGTGTCCACCTGGTAAATATAAATAACTTATATAAATAGACTTATATAAATAAGTCTATTTAACTCTGCTTTGGTCTCTACCAACTCATGAGAAAATTATCTGGCTCTTTTTCTGCTAGATGTTCCACTTTCTTCACCAGCTAGTCATTCATTGTGTCTGTCTACTGTTTGGTGCTGGGAAGGTAGCCTACAGTGGGATTATCAGAGCTTGTTCGTTGAAAACAGCTGCCTGCTGCTGCTGGAAACGCTGAGGAGACTGAACCATACAGAGTAAATGTGACATAAAACCAAAAACAATGAGCTAAAACAGGCTAAAAAGCTCAGTAGAGCTGCAGAGTTGAGACGCAGATCACACACAATTTTAACTTAACTATGTCCCTCACCAGTTTGTAATTTAAACTGCCAGATGTTGCATAGACATTGGGCAAAGCTACATTCGACAGGCCAGACTATGACAGCTGCCAATTACAACATTTAACAGGACATCTACTTTTCTCCAGGATATTTTTGGTCAATTCTGCTATTTTCTCAGAGCTTAACTATAAAGCTGCATTATAGAATTGTATGTTTTCCAGGAACCCTGAAATATGAGGTGGAACAGTGATTTGTTCTCTTTTTTTAACTTGCACAAATCTATTCTGAGTCATCTGAATCATTCCTCAGTCTCCCCATGGGTTAGGTGGGGTTTATATACTGTGCGATGAGAAGCTTGACAGGCAGCTCTGAGTTACGTATGCGCACTGGTTTAAACCCAGGATATGATCACACCAAGTCCATCAGAGAAGGGCTGTGATTGCACTTTGTTGCAACAACTTCACACACACTTAATATTTTGATCAAAACAGCCAAGCATATGAAATTTAACAGTTTGTGAAAAGTGTCTAGTGCCAATTACAGAACAGTCTTTCAGAAGTAATTCAGGACCTTTGTGTAGAGGGATACTTCCAAACTATGCTGTTAACAGGTAGAGTTGTTATGAAATGCTGTAAGCTCTTACAGGGAGCGTAGAACATGACCAGAGCATGTTTTTTCTTCTTCAGCGCCTCTCGAAAATCCTCTGATCCAAGATGGCTGACGCTGGAGGGCTTGTCCTCCCAAGACTGCTCTGGTGGAGGAGGTGCCTGGGGACTGCAGACATGAAAGAGAGCAAAGCAGCATTTATCATGTATACTACTAGGAGCGAAAAACACTGCTTTACATTTATTATAAGTGGTAGAAGTAGTGTCAATAGAGATATAGAATAGGCATATATAGTCTTTATCTAGCCGTTTATGAAATAGAAAAATGGTAATATGTGAATCCTAGTGATATAATAGAACACTCAATGAGTGAGACATTATATCAGTCTTATATAAAATGATGTCTGTTGACCTCTGGTCACAGACTTTGCCTTTATGGAGCCTGTAATTGCCACAGCTGGACTGATGTCATTGCAGGTCCATTACCTTTCACCGTGACCCTTTCCAAAGATTAATCTATTGCTCTGGGAAGACATTTTGGAAAAAAATGTTTCATCGTTTAATCGTTGCTTCACTTCACCCATTTTGTTTTAGAAGGTAACAGATAAATAGAGTTAGTTGGCATGCAGGACAAAAGAGAGAGCAGCTAAAATGTTTAAGCACCGGACTAAATGACTGTAACGTACATGAGTTTGAGTCTGTGTCTAAAGGTGTGAACTTTATACAGGTAGCGTTTGTTGGACAGAAGTAAAGAAGTAGTCGAGCTGCATGTTAAGTGTGTGACTCACTTGTGCATGAACTCGATGATCTTGTCTTTGCTTCGGAGATGTGGCAGCGTGTACTTCTCCTCACCTTTCTCGAAATACTTAACAGTTGGAAAGCCAGAGATCTTGAAGCGATCCCCCACAGCCTTGTGCACTGTGGAATCCACTGCTGCCAACACACCTGGACTCTGGAGAAATAACAATAGAGACAGAGCCATACTCTGAAAACCACGCCCAACAGAGGAGAAAACAATCTGCGTCACAACATGCAACCAAGGGCTGAAAACATTAGATTTCAGCATGTCAGAGGATTATTTTAGCACCCTATGTCTACCAGAGAGGACAAACTCAATATTGTCGCTCTATCTTACTGTAGTTAGCTAGGGCACCTGCAAACATAATACTGCATAGCTTTCCGATTTAGCCACATTCCACTACACAAGTTGCATACTGTCAAATGCTTTAGCTTAACTTACAGCAATATAGTTAGCCTAAAACTGACATTTGGATATTTGACTGACCAGTGACAAAACGCTTGCTGCACACGTAGGCATACTGAGTGTCAGGATCCCACAGTGTTCCCCTTTCTTCCTGCTGATGCCTCACGTCTGGATCCACTTTTGTCTTCTTAAAAGCTCAGTTTTTCGGTTCGGCAGCTTGTTAAAACTTAGTTCTGGGTTCTTTACCCTGTTGGTAGTGCATCCCAGCACACAGCAGCTGTTAGGCATTTTTCTGTTGTTTGCTAGCAGACCGAAATGGAGGCACCTTCACGCAATACAAAATCAATGCGATGAATTGTTCTCCCCTCCGGTGTGGGCGGGACTTAAATGTGCTCTGTCTCTATAGCAAAGCTTAAGTCACGTGGGACTTTGGTACAATAATAACTATAGAATGATCTGTGCAATTAGACCAATTATGGTCTCTTAGACTAACCTGTTACATGACACGAATTAACACCAACTACTTTAGACATAATCCAAGACAAAACAATCCAAGTTCAACCTTTGCAAAGGAGCATACACTGTTTATATAAAAGCGCTGCATTAGTAACACTAGCAGAGAAGCAAGGAGGAGAAAATAAATGATATGCTGGGTCTTAAGGGCTCAGGGTGAGAGAGGCTCCAGTCCATCCATATTAGATAATGGCCAGGCTTTTCCCATTGACCTCTGGTGCCGGGCAGAGAGCCACAAGGAGAAGGTCCAAGCGTCTGGCCAGGGGGACGCTCATAGATGAGATAATTGTTACAGTCACCAGGCTGGAGTTTTATAGGCCCTGCCCCTGGCTGGGGAGTGTTAGATTACAGCATGGCGGAGAGGAGAGGGCGGAACACACTAATCAGAAACACATCGAGAGCTGGCTGAAGGACAGGCCGACCAGCGCGTCAGCTGCATCAGCCAAAAGCCTTCAGGCCAAGAGAAGGGATTATTAAGATCTGTTAATGAGGCACCCCTACACCCGTGTAGTTCTGTATGTTCATCAGAGTGTGAAATATGAACAAAACACACAGGCATGTAGAGATGCATGCTGTCCACACGTAAACACAAGCAAAGGTCATGAAACTTACGTTAGCGCCCTTGTTGAGTATTTCAGCCGCTCCATCATACTCCGGCTTCACCTTCTTGCAGTGTCCACACCCTAAAGGATTCAAATCGCACATTAGAGCCCGACCAATGACAGATTTCTGATATTTGAGTCAAAAAATATCTTAGTCATTTCTTTCAGTTCTAATTAAAAACTCAAAACTAAACAAACGTTTTCGGTAACAGTCCCTCAAAACTGGTTATTAAAATGTTGGGACAAAGATATGTACTGAGGCAGAATATCTTAAAGTTTACTATCAAAAAAGTAATGTAGATATAACGCAATATAAATATCATGGTACATTTTATACACAGAAATACAGCAAACACATTTCAAACTTGAATTAAGAAAAATGAGGATCAGAAATCCATGGAAATGCATGCTATGAAACATTTATATACTGAAATCTTTATTCAAATATGGGCCAACATATATATATCAATACCAAACGAATCTGTGATAAGCCAATGTCGGCCGATCAGCTTGCTTGTCATATCAGTGATAGCTTTAATGCTGCAGTCTTTGCACAATATTATGCCCTCAGAGCTGTCTTGTTGAATCAATGCGTCAGCCGCTGTCTCTGGTGTCTTGCTGTTTCACCCTGGTTTGTTAGTGGGTTTACTGCTGGCATGCTGAGGGTGAAACTGTAAATGAGATGACAAGAGTCTCTCATGTTTAACCAGGAGAGGCAAGTCATGTCTGATTACTTACTACATGTTTCACTCTTAAGCATGTTAGAGAGAAACTGAGTGAGACTAAGAGCTGGATGTGAAAGTGACGAATGCGGTAGTGAAAGAAAGAAGAAGACAAAGGGAGAGGGAGAGACAGAGGGGACACAAAGTGGTGGAGGTGTGGGTAGAGCTTGGCGTTAAAATCAATATCACAACTAGTGGTGTGCTATATCATATTGTTCATGATAATACCAATAGATTTTTAATGTGTCATATCATGAGTTTAACAAGAAATATTATTATGTATGTGTTGATGTATTTACATAATGATTTGGCAGTAACAAGCACAGCAGAAATCGAAAGTAATGTTGCTGATGACTGCTGTGGAGGAGTTTTATATATATA
>LKNJ01007100.1:0-13801 GCA_002120245.1 Maccullochella peelii
AAAACGTGAAGCGCTGTGAATACTTTCCGGATGCACTGTATGGTGCCCAGTCAACTGGAGAAGATCACATGCTGACCAACATGCTGCAGCCAACAAAGGGAGAGACTGAGCAGGGCCTGATCAGGCCTCTTATCAGTTCAGGTGTGGTTCGATAGGCAGGGGGTAAGTCCCGCCCCCTTAGGACTAGGCAGGAAGGAGGATTTTCAACAATATGTAATAAAAAATGAATGATGGATAATGGATATTAACCTGCCAATAATTGGATAGAAAAGTTACATTATTACATTACAACATTATGATTTCAGTGGCAATGTTTAATCCACGCTATCATCCCTCACTGGCTTTACACCCAGAAAAAGTGCCAGCGGTGCTGGTAACAATGCTTTGCCAAGCTGGAGGCCATGCTGTCTATTATGGATTATTATTGCAATATTGCTGCATTGTTAATGCCACTGAAGGTACAATCACAAAATAAGTCATTACATTATATGCAAAAAGTAATTACGTTATGTGCTCAACATTTTTTACATTACATTATAGGCAGGTTATTACATTACTGTATATGTACTTATTATGTTATCAGTTTTTACAAGTAGCACCTTTACGTGCCTCCCAATAATTATCCGAATAAAAAATTTGTTTTGATGATCTACACCAGTCTCACACTGTAGGCTCATCTGCTAAATGTGGGTATTTTTTTCTCATTGTAGAATGTGCTGTCAGTCTAATTATACCTGTAGTTTTCAATTATCTACGTAATAGTCCTGTTTCATCTCCTGTTATCCAAGTGTCACCTACCTGTTGTTTTGTACATCTACCTAGTGTCTAGTTTCATGTGCGTTGTGTTGTTTTAGGATGATGACTGGCGTCACAGGGAATGGTTGTGTCAGCTGTGTGGCTTCCTGCTCTATGAGAACATTTACATCAGCATTGGTTTCCTGTGCTGTATCAGTCTGGATCGCTACCTGGCTGTGGTCCATCCATTAAGGTAATTTTGATTTGGTATGATAAAAATGCAAGCAGCAGGTCACCGCCACTGTTACCTTAAGCTCCTTCAACTTTTCACCACTGTTGCTCTGTGCTTATCAATTTAATACTTAAATAGCATTTATTTACTGTTAATTACCTGTTCTCTCTTTTTTCTTGTCTCCAGGTTCACCTCTCTCCGCTCTATGAGTGCTGCGTGGCTCGTTAGCGGCATCATCTGGCTGAAAGAGATCGCATTGGGTGTGGTTTTCTTCCGCCATAAAGAACTGAGCCAAGACCGCAAGAACCAATCAGTGTGCTTCGAGCACTACCCCATGAAGTCGTGGGAGTATCCAATCAACTACTACCGCTTCACTATTGGTTTCATGTTCCCACTGGCCATTCTATCGGTAGGATAACTGTTTTACAAATCTATTATTGATTGCATTTTATTGATCAGATATTGATACAGTGGCATTTTATTGCATTTTAATCACGTTTGAATTGATTTATTAATATTTTGTATGCCCCCAATTACCTTTTTGTGTCTTTTTAATGCTGTAGGAAGATGGTGGTGCTCTTTGTCTATATCATCTGATCTACTTCAAGCCCCTTCACGCCCATGGTCCACCCACACAGATGTTTTCACTTATGTTGCCTGATTAGTCCTCTTGTCACGACTGTGTAGATCATAGACTGTATGGTGTAGATGTGTAGCCTACAAACTGTACTTGATTGGCATCTCCCTCTATCTCCTGTTAGTTTTGTTGCACCTGTTAGTACTAGTACTGTTGTTACACCCTGTTGTCATTCTTAGTGTTCGATAGAGTTTTGTAACACCAAGCATAGCTCCAACCAGCTGTAACCTGACAAGAGGCCCAATGAGCCAGAGTCATTGAAAACACCTGGGTATGCAGGGACATTCAATGAGACAGATAATTGGTCTTAGGCCTCTGCGGAAAACACCACACTTCATGTTCCCAACAACTGATATCCGTGCTGTAAAATAAAACTCCCTCTAAAAAGTGATTCAAGTTGGTTTTGGTAATGGATAGTAGCTGACATCAGCCCTCAAAATGGATAACAGAACTATACTTCCAAAGAAAACTGGTGTATTTTAATGAGCCATGCTTACAGTGTGTTTGTGTTATTCAAATTGAGTTCTGAAAAGATTTAAAGACATTACAGCTAGTTCACTGACTTTCTGACTCTTCTCGCATGTCACAGATAAACATTTAAATGGTTTCATCGCAGTCAGGTTGCCTAATGGTGACGTCTTTAAAGCAACAGAGAGAATCTTGGGAAATGAAAGAACATTCAGTGTACCATTATAATTGCTAATTGTGGCCATGTTGGCAGCTGTTTGGCAGAAGTTAGGCTACATAGTCTTGCTTTACTGCAGAACATCTCCCTTCACCACAGTAATCTTGGGAAAAGTGACAGAACTGAAGCTAGAAGAGGAGATATACAGAATTCCATAATTTGCAAAACAGAAACCTAAGCTTGCTCATGTCTCAATGTTTTACCAAAATAATTATCTGGACACACAGCCTTGTGTGATGAATTAATCATCTTCTTTTCACGTTGTGTATACTACTTTGAGCATACAAACCTCTATTACTATCTTCAGGCATGTAAACCTGTTGTAAGTTCAATTGTGTAAATTAAGTTGTTAAATTAATTGAATTAAAAGATATAGAAGTTTTTCAGAGAGGAAGAAGAAAGGGAGATTATTCAATGGAAACATGAAGTCAAGTTAGTTATCTTGGCAATGATCCTGATGTTTTTTCTGTCCAGGTCAGCTACCTGTGTGTCCTTCGTGCCGTGGGTCGGAGCGCTGGGACACAGCCGGATCAGAAGATGAGGATCAGGCAGTTAGTCAGCAGCACCATCCTCATCTTCCTCGTCTGCTTCTCCCCCTACCACGTCTTCCTGTTAGTACGCACCCTGCTGGAGCGGGACTGCAACTTTATCGCAGGTACAGTTTTTTTTTCTACAAAGTAATCCAGTGATTAAGGATGAAATCTTAACCATGTGGTCTGTATTCTTATTTTTCAGGAATATTTAACTACTACCACCTGTCGTTGTTGTTGACCACCCTGAACTGCGTGGCCGACCCTGCTCTCTACTGCTTCGTAAGCGAAAGTGCCCGCCACGGCCTGTACAGAGCCATATTCCGGCCTGTTGCCAGGATACTATGCTGCTGCTGTCGCCGCGGCAATGCCAGCCCCGGCAACCCAGCCACCGATTCCCACGAGGTCGCCACCGACGAGTACAACGGCCGTCCAACCGTGATGCTGCTCACACACACCAGCACACTCAACAACTTAAAAACAGACACTTCCAGCAAAAACACAATTTTAATCACACAGACTGATGAAAAACCTGTCATACATGTAATTGTACAAAATAACACACTGAATGTGTGGACAGCAATGGAAAGCCCAGCTGTGTGATAGTCATGGAAGAGCGGAGCCAAAAGACAGAGAGGACTGAAGAGACTGACAAGAACACCAGCTAAAATTATCCAAGGAGCAATCAGGAACCATGCTAGTGCAGAACAGTGGGATTAAGAGGACAAGACTGACTCCCGGACTACACATCAAGTCAGCAAACTAACTTGTCTGTTACACATCAATAGCTACCTAAAGTTAGCTAACATTACTATGTAGCTAACATTAGCCACCATAAGCTAGTGGTCATACCAGACTAAGTAAGGCTGTTGCAGCAAAACCCCTTGGTGTATTTAACTGGGCAAGAGTGCTAATGAATTTAACTTTAAATTTGTAAGAGGATGATTGTTATTGCTTTTGTCAATATGCAGTCTTGCTTTAAACAGTAACTTCTTAATAATTTGACCAGACTGTCCTTCCCTATTTGAAGAAAAGGTTTTTAGTACCATACATTTGTTTTAAAAAGTGTTACTATTTATTGTTCAATATCTTTGAAAAATACTTGTTGTGGTGGAAATTCTGATTTCCCTCGTGGAGAAGTGGACAAATAATATGATGATTCAGACCAGTTGTCTTTTAGTATTTAATTAAACAGAATAATAAAAGTACAAACAATGAACAAGTGTAATAAGAAAAGATTAAGATAATAAAAGAGTGTACAAAGAATAAGGAGGATCACAGAAATTAATCTATTTCAGCTGAAAGGACTCTTTGTACACCATCAGCGTACAAAGAGTCTGACCCCGAAAGAGGGAAACAGTCACATACTTATAACATTGGACAAACAACCAGGCAAGAGAGACATAATACTGTTGGACCTTGGTCTAAGTATCTGTCTCTTACTCTAGCAAACATCATATCCAAGCATCAGTACAAGACAACCTGTACTCTATCCTTCGAGGGATAGGTCAGGTTGCTCTACAAGATAAAATGTACCATAACATCAACATGTTAACCAAACCAACTATAATAGAGGAAAATAATAAAGTTCCAGTAGGAATAAACATTGCATGCAGCAAAATCATAAGTGGTCATGAATGATAAATTTTGCCCTGACACTTGTCATTTTAAGAAATGATACTAGTTTATGACATGCTTTAACAACGTCAGTCTGTGGTTTCTAATATAGGCATGCATCTGTCCAGATCTGCTTCTGTGCTATGAGAGAATAAATATGAAGGGAAACCTCTAATGTTTACATATTGCTATTTTCATGCATGGGAATGACACTATATTGTTATGGTAATAATGTTATACTGTTAAGAATTTGTAAGTCCATCTATTATTGAACGAAGACATTATGCTTACAACTTGTGTTGTTAAAGATCTATGACATATTGTCAAAACTTTTGCAAGGAAGTATATCAAGGTCAGATCTTAATTTGTTGAAGAACCTCTACAAAATCTTGTTCTACAATCATGACATGTTTAGCTTCTATGGAAGTATAACATTAGTTTAAATGTTATAAAAGCATGATGTTTTGAATTTTAAAAATACTAACTATGACTTTATGGTGGAAGATATTATTGTTACAGAGACATAATATTATAGTCAAGCCTTCAGTTGTTATGGAACTTTAACATTATGGTCAAAGCATCTTGTCATAATAATACATGTTCAAATGACATATCTTCACAGTGACAAATGTGATAAAGAATATTTTTATAAAACTTTGAAACTGTATACTAAAAAGGACAGCTTCTCATATTTTCAATCGTGTGTGCGGTCCCTGTGCAGACACATCAGCAGCAGTGAAGCACAGTTTGTGTGTATGTGTGTATGTGTGTGTGTGCGTGTGTGTACGTGACTCTATGTTCTCTGTGCGGTTTCAGCCTGACCTCAACCTTCCCTTTCTGACGCTGGCAGTGTCAACAGAAGGAACTCTTGAACTTCTGACGAGTGCAGCGTGTGATGCAGTAGACTGATCAATTCAGGCCTTACTGATTATGTAGATTATGTCATTACTGCCCTGAGCAGGGACGGGAGCTGTCTGTGTGGTGTGACAGCTTCTGGTTTGTCTACGTGTCCTTACCTCTCTGTGTTTATGGCTCTAGAGCTATTAGTTACTTTGGTCGACAGTACATGAAATTTTGTGCAGATATTGATGGTCCCTAGAGAATAAATCCCAATTATCTGGATGGTCCCAAGATGTTCTTCTAGCGCCACCAGCAGCTCAAAATGCTCACTTGTCCAACTTTAAACTAGTATGCCCTTCACCTAATTGCTGATAAATTAAGCTGTATTTGAGATTAAACTATAAATCATGTATAATTAATATTTGCTGACCATTTTTCAATGCATGCTACACTTTATATTACTATTGTGTCAGTTACTCTCACCACTCTCAACCTCATTACCACCAGCAGCAGGCAGCTGTTTTCAGTGAAAAAGCTCTGATAAACCCAATGTACACTACCTGCCCAGCACCAAACAGCGACACTGTTTGCTACTAGCTAGTGAACATAGAGGAGCATTTAGCCGCTAAAGAGCCAGATATTTTTCTCAGGAGTTGATGGAGATTGAACCAGAGGTAAAAGGAGAGTGAATATTTGACTTACATTCATCAGGAGGCCAGATGAATGATAAGGACAGATGAAGGATAATGTTGCTCTGTGTCTGCTGGATGTGTAAATAAGCAACTGCTTGCTAACATGTTAGCCAAATCAACTTCATATGGTGACAATATGCTCAGTGCTGCAATCAATTAATGCAGGTTTAGGGACTGAAAAACAGTGATACACCAATGTTATAGTTCTTAAGCCTATCATAGTATGCTAACATTAGCATGCTAACATGATAAAGGATGATAACAGCATTAAGTCTATTAGACAATGCTACAGGTACATAGAAGGACGTACTTTTCCTCTAAGTACTATGCTTGAGTGCAGTTAGGTTTGCAACTTCCCCTCGAGGGAATCTGGTTCAGCTACAGTATTCTGTCTCTTCAGTACTTGGTGAAGTGAAGTGATGTTATGGTTGGCTAGATGTAAGTTATTAGTGTTTATTGGTTTTAGGAGATTAATAAATACTGTTGTCAGGTGAATCAGGAGCTGAAAATGAAAATGACTGTGTGTGAAAACAAAAATGTTCTTAGTTTGTATTTGTTTTTGTAACAGAATCTTTCCTCTGGAGGCACTTATGATGTTGTAAGTGTGTGCATCTCCTCAAAGTGTGCAAGTAGTCCAGACAGAAAAAAACTTTGTGTGTGTGTGTGAATAGGAGCCCCTTGAACAATTGTGGAATGGTGGAATGTGTGTATTGAGAGATCTGTACATAGTCTCTGGATGGTTGTTTGTGTGTGTGGGAGGCAGAATATGCGTATGCATGTGAGTGTGTGTGTGTGTGTATTAATCTTGGCAATATTAGATGCTCCTGGCTGCTGCTGTCATCAAGCAGGAAGTCACATTAAACTTGGTTTGTGCTGGGTTCAAAGGTCTCACTTGAAAAGGAGATGAAGGGAGATGAGAAAAACAGCAAAACAGAAGCAGAGAGGAGAAGAGAGTAGAAACTGGTCACCACTCTTTGGCTTTACATCATAAAATATTTACTAGATTTGCTTGTTTTTCTACCAAGTAAAATCCTAATCAATTCAAGACAGCTGGGAGTGATGCATTTCATTTTTGTGGTGTGTATGAAATAAATAAAAGCAGAACTTGGTTACAATAAAAGATAGGAAATCACAAAATGTACCTAATTATAATGAATTATATTGTTATAAAATCAAAAATAAAAATTGGCATCAAGGGCTAACCATAGCACCTTGCAAGTTACTAAAGAAAAAAGATGAACAGTGATGAAACATTGTATATGAAGAAGAGTCATTTGTCATTTATTATACTTGTAAAATACAGAAGGGTTAGGGGGAACTATTGGAAGAAAGCATGTATGTTTTGTTGAGGAAGTTTGTTTCAGAGCTTAAAATCAGTTACAGCAGATCATCTTCATTCAAATAACTGAACAATGAAAATTACTTGAGTAGGTTGCTTTAAAGACATAATCATTAGGCAACTGAGAACCAATTAAGTTGTGAAAAACCCGGTTTACCTATGATAAACATTTCAATGGCTCTACCACATTTTTGTGGTAGAGAGTCATTAAGTCAACAAACTCACTCAATGTCAGTTACACAGCAATATTTATCGAAAGTTTGCTAAAATTAGCTAACATTAGCTAAGCTACTGCCCACACCAGACCAAGTAAGGTTGTAGCAGCAAAACCAGAGTGTATTAAATTCAATAGTGCATTCATTTGCTTATAAATACATTTATCTCATTTGTAAGAGGAAGCATGTGTTGTTTCTAACATAGTCTAACTTTAAAACATTAACATAGTTCTTGAAAATAGTTTTATATTAGAGATTTATATTTGTCATCTTAGTTTTCTAAGCTTGCACATTTTAGTTTCCTGAGAAAATCACGTGTGGATGTAAAAATGTACAGAAGACGACAAGAATAGAACATTTTTTCAAGCACATCTTTATAAACACTAACATCCAGTGATATTACATCACAACTTCCAGCCATGTGAAAAAATGTGCTGGTGTCACACATGATACTTAATTTTCTTCTTATGTAAGCTGTTGATTCAAGTTGACAAAGAGGTACACGGTGTTTTGTGGGCCAAATTTAAATGGAGTGGAAACCACACTCATAGGGCACAAACCAGCACTGTGCTGGGCAGAATTGGGAGCGCACAGTCAGTTTTGTGGTGATGGACAGGTGATCTTTGCAGGGCATCTGTCCCCCAGTGTCTCAAGGTACAATCAGCCCACAGTGAACCTGAGTAACAGGCATGTAAATGGTTGAATGAAATGTCTAACACTGGCTGGTTTGTTTTCACTCCAGCTCCTCTGACACAACGCTAAATATACACACAGAGCCATTTAGCCTTCCAACCAGTCTGATTAGTTACTGTTACTGCAGTTGTACACCCACAGCCTATACAGTAACTAGACAAATGTAATGTTTTTGAGAAAGCGGCTCTTCAGACTCCATCTGGGAAACCAACCTTAGCTGTCCACATCTGCGTCTTTCCTGCCTCTCCCTCTCTGTGGCTCTTTCTTTGCTTTGGGTAAATAACAAATGTCAGAAACCTATAGAGCAGAGAAATGGAAGGCTGGTAGTGTATCCATTTAAAGCTTGTTTTTTTGCTACTTTACCAAACTCTAGGAGCAGAATACAATTTGTATTAAACATAGGACTTAAAATCACATTCTCATTGGTGGTAACACTTGTTATGTAGACATAAATTGTAATGTGAGACTTCAATACACTAATTTAAAAGGGATGATTCACAAAAACAACATATTTCTCACTAACGTATCATGATATCTACCATGCAGATAGTTGTGGTTTTATTTTCCTAAATTTCAAGATATCTGTCTCTGAGATTTCTGCCTCCACCCTAGTAAAATGGGGGTGAAAGTACCAATGGTTCTACTCAGACTGTATATAAAGATGGACGATGCGTTTCCACTTCCTCCCACTGTACAAAAATGAAGCCAAAATAACCCACCTGAACCAATCGTGACCAAACTCACAGTTGTCACTCATAAAGTAACACCCCCTTTTTATAGCATCAAATAAAATTAAAACCAAACTGATCAGAAAACTGAACACTTGAACAAACATCAGCGTGATAAAAACTACCTAAAATGGCAGAAACCACCTTTGGGGAAAATGTATTTGACGTGTATGGAGGGGGGCGGGGCTTATGACCTATACTGCACCCAGCCAACAGGGGGCGGTCGAGATGTTTTGGCTTCACTTTTGGGGCGCAGTCATGTCGTCCATCTTTATACACAGTGTATGGGTTCTACTCTGTGGATTATCTTTAATAGTACTCTGTGGAGTTTTTAGCTAGTAGTAGCGCTACGGAACAATGTTTTTATGAGAGGGTGGTTTCTGTTTGTATGGCACAGGCACATAAGGGCGCACATGCACGTATGCGAGCATATGGATGATGCAATACAGATTCCTGCCACCGGTTTCTTCACTATTCCACTGATAAACAGGGTGCGCAAAGAAGTGTAGCAATGCGCCAAAAAAGGTAAGGTAAGGAAGAAGACTTCTAGCTAGCAAACATAGCTCCAAACAATGCAGAATTAAAAATATTCAAAAAAATCAGCTTTGCAAATGTTTCACTTCAACACATTTCTTAGACCTCAAGGACACACACAATGCCAATGTAAGAAACCCCGAATTAAAAATGTACTTGACTGAATCATATGACTGACCTGTACTAATAGCATAGACATAATATATTTTGCTACTCATGTGAACCCTAGTTATTTCCTACAAATGACATCTTAAAATAATGTAAACTAACAAATTGTAACACAAAGCAGTCGTGAGGTCTTATACATGGGAACGTTTATGCCTTTCTAGGAAAGACTGTCTGACAGAGCCCTTATAGACTGAGCCCCCTGTTGATACTGACACAAGAAATTAATTGGAAAGGACAGGTTGGATCAATTTTTGGATTACCATTTGGTTGTGAAGCACACAACACATTCTGTAGACAATAATACATGTAACTCAAATTTCTGGAGACATGATTGTGTTTGCAGCTACTCATGTACTTCCACTGCAAAGACAGAGAAAAACGCAAAGTATGTAAGCTATGACTTCGATGTGTAGTGTTGAACAAGTGGTATTCAATTCAGTTTTATTTATATAGTACCATATCATAAAGTTATCTCAGGGCACTTTTTCATATGGAGAGGGTCTAGACCGACTCTTTATATTTACCCAACAATTCCCATCAAGAGCAAGCACTAGGCAACAGTGGCAAGGAAAAACTGCCTTTTAACAGGCAGAAACCTCGAGCAGAACCAGAACCAGGCTCTGGGTGGGCAGTCATCCGCCTCGACTGGTTGGGTTGCGAGAGAGAGGTATAGTCAGTGCTACTAAACAAAACTAAGGGAGTGCCCTGAGGCAAAATATTAGGTTCTATGTTGTGCATACATGGAGACACAAGTTACTATTAAGACATGGTTTTAATATGAATAAATGCACTAGATCATTGTCTTTGAGAAAGCTAGTTCCCCTGCATATATCAGACAAACAAAGGTATTTTCATTTTTGATTTAACAAAGAAAATCCATTCTATCATACGGGCACCAGTTGTCAGAATCCATCTCAACTGCTATAAAAGGTGCAGAAGAGATTACGGTAACTCAACTAAGAATAAACACCCAAAAAGATAACATTTATTAGATAGACTTCAGATTACTGGCATCATTATTTTATTCAAATTACAAATAATTTTCCTGACAATAAAATTTAAATCAAAGCTTAAATTCCTGCAATATTTTACATTATTTTATGTTCAGAAGCAAATCAGTTCATAAGCTGCATCACAAGCATCCATTTTTTTTTCAATTAACTATCACTGTATCTTCAAGTAGTATTTTGCTAATATTCATCATATGTGACAGACATTGCTGTTTGCTTTTAAGAACTGACACATTGCCAAACAAGCATTGTTCAGAGTTTTTGGTTTCAAATAATTAAAATAACAATATTAAGATTGAAGAGCTTCTAAACCCATACAGGAACACATGCTCCTTGAATTTAAATTAAAACATCACAAATGGCCAATTTATGAGCTTTGTACTTATCAGTAAATAGTTAAGAAACAGTTTAAGGCATTGTGGACGAGTAGTTGTAGCCTTTATAACATCACTTCACCAAAATTCTTTACCTTTATTTGTTGAGCTTTGTTATTCTTGTTCTTAGTTGTAAAAAAACATAGTCAAATTATTTGTATGTGTACACATACTTGGCCAATAAAGCTGATTTTGATTACACTAGTCCCAGTATTTTAAAAAACACAAAATATAAAGTGGTGAAGTGCTATAAAAATGCCAAAAAACAAGTGTGATTCCAGAGTCACCCGGAGTGTTGCTCTCTTTCACTTTTGCATGCATAGTCCATTGTCAAATTTATATCTCTGAAGATCAAGGTCACATAATGTGAATCTTAAGTTATGATCCAGTTTGTTAAGCAGTCTGTGGAATGTGTTCAGTTCATCTATTTCTGCATCCCAAAGGACCTCTACATCATTAGTGTATCTAAAATATGGCTTAATATTGTTAAGCTGTGTTTTGACTGTATTCAGGAGAAACTCTTTGGAAAGCAGCCAGACGCAGGAAGTTAGCTGTCTGCATGCTAATACCTTTGATCTGTTTCTCATACTGCACTTGAGACACGGTGAAGGGTGTATTGTATAAACATACAGTACATGTTGCATTTATGATTCTATACCTTTTCAGCTGCAACACTCTATAGATACAGTACCTATTTAGTCTATTGGAAACACTGAGTGAAGCCTTATATTGTATCTATGTATCTAAACATGTTTTCACATTATTGGCAGCTTTTCCTTCTCCATTTGAAACCCGATAGGCATTCTGTTTTTTATGTAAATTAATGTAAGATGGAAATGCCTCCATACCATTAGTTTTTGGTAGATTTAAACTTCCCTGATGACAAATTCAATTTGACATCCTCGATGAATATTTACTGCCTGAAATAGCCCCTGAAATGTTGCGTTCATGCATTGTCATGTAAATAACAAACCCCAGACCTGAACAGGAAGCACCATGTCAAGTAGGCTAGCCCAGCTCACGTGACCGAACCCAACCCGAACATAATTTCAAATTTTTTTTTAATGAATACAATGAATCATCTATACTATAACAAAGTGTATTTTAAAACATTTCTCTTCTTTAAGGAATCAAAATAGTATCAGAGTTCTCATTTATTCATTAGTGAGGCAGACAGAGAGAGGGAGAGAGAAAAGATGGCTGGTTTTACTTGAGTCTACTTTGCTTTGTCACTGGTAGTAAAGGAAGAGGGCTGAAAGGTAACCAAGGCAGCATCTAAAATCTCACTCACACACACACACACACACACACACACACCTCCTTTCATTCTTTTTTTCTCTCTCACTTCCTTTCGGCAATCTGAATAGAGAGGAAACATAATTTCACCCACTGGCACAATGATCGTTTGTATGCTTCAGTGTGTTTCTCTGCCTGGTGCTACATTCTCAGGTCTGTGAGCCTAATGAGTATTCACAGCTAGTTGGCCTTTTCTTTTTTTTTGTTTTTCTTTTAAATACTGCTGAGAATAGACAGGATGAGTTGATCAAGCGTTTGGAGTGGTGGAGCCTAGTGTGACTTCCAGTAGTTGAGTGATGATGTCAGAGTGTGTGGGGTGAAAGGTCAAACCATCCACCTCCATGGCTAGGTGACCAGTTTTCCCACTTCTTATCCCAAAACGTACCAGAGTGGAAAGGATAGACTCCTCCTGGTGGAGAAAGTGAGAAAATGCGTGTAAATGGCAGTGCTAGATGTGCAATAGGCATACATTTTTCGTTTGATTCCAAAGGTGGCATCAAAGGAAGCCGTTTCATTTATATGTCTTTAAAGCTGCAGTCTTTGAATTTATTTGGCCACTTGGTGGCAGCAGGAACAAGTTGAAAACAACATTTACATATCACCATATAAAGTTGTTATGGTGAATGTGTTAGCAAATAGTTGCCTGTTTATACATCCAGCAGACACAGAGAATTACATTAGCATACATTTGGAGTTGTGTTTCTTGCCACTTGGCAAATGTCCAGTATTTACTCTCCTTTTAGCTCTGTTTTTGTCTCCACCAACTCCTGAGGAAAATAACTGTCTGGAACAGGGTTCTCTCTCTGTGCATCGTCAAGTAATATGCAACTGAATCAGGTACTTCTTAGTTAGATGACTTCCAAAGGAAAAAAATCTGTCTCTTTGGCTGCAAAATGCTCCACTATGTTCACCAGCTAGTCTCTAACGGTGTGTGCTATTTGGTGCTGGACAGGTAGTGTACTGTGGGTATATCATAGCTTTTTCACTAAAACAGCTGCCTGCTGTTACTGAAAATGATGCTCATGAAAGCAGAGATGGCAGGCCAGAAAACCAAATGACCCAATGAGATAAAAGAGGCTAAAATGCTTTGTAGAGCTGAAGGGAACTGCAGAGTCAGGTGGGTTTGTCACTTGGAAGGCACGTCTCACATTAAACAGTCATTTGATCCAAAAATACTGTTTATTGCAACTATAAGTTAATTAATGTATTTCAAAAGCTTGGAAAAGGCAGCACTATTTATTTAGTCTTTATCCTATTTTTAAGTAACAACTATTGTCAAGTAGATTTGAGACCCCAGAACATTGCCTCCAATAAGCAACCTAAGCAGAACTCTAGAATCCCAATGAACACCATGGACTGTTTGATAAAGCAACAATAATTGCTTTTTTGTTATGGTCTGCGGCGCCTCCCTCTCCCTCAGTGTCCCAAGAATCCTCCTGCCCTGGTTTTTGTTTATCCCCTTCCCCCCTGTCTGTG
>LKNJ01007101.1:0-13968 GCA_002120245.1 Maccullochella peelii
GAACGCTAACGTTAGCTAGTTTCTGATATTTTGGGCTCTTTAGCATCAGCCCACCCCCCACCCCAAACCTCAAACTGAGCTGAGAGTCTGTAACCTGTTTTTTCAGCCGGCAGTAACAGATTATTTAAAGTGCTGATAATATTACGTTTTTCAGATAAAAGCAAATTTATAATTCGCGGCTTTTTGGGGGCGAAGCATTTAATCTGCACTTTGTTGTGTGCAGGTCAGTGTGTATTTAACGTAACAGTAAAGGAGGTGAACACACCTCTCACACACCTGAGGTCACACAAGTCTACACACGTTTCTTGGGATTATGCAACACGTAAACTATTAAATATGAATTTTACAAAACATAAAGTACGTTCACATTTTAGAAGTTTTTAATCTTTTTCTCTCTTGAGCAACAGACGAACAGGAACTCTTTCAGATGAACTTCTCCATTGTTCATGAACTTCAGTTAGGAGACATTTAAAGAGGTTCAGGAACATGAACTGATCTTCCTGCAGGAGGAAACAGGAGAACTTTTTTATTTCATGCAGTGATTCATTTAAAATGACATGAATTAATTGTCCTGTAAAGAGTGTTTGGTGTAGGAAGCTTCATAAATCACTCTGGTGTGGGAGTGGTTTTAGTTTAAGTAATAAAAGTGACATTAAAGAACAATAACTGTGTGTTTGTGCAGCAGAATGAGTCATTCGTCTGTTAGTCATCGAGGGACTCAAACACACACACACACTATCAGTGCTGTATCAGAGGCTCTTTATCATATTCAACAAAGGAACCTCTTTGATTCCGGTCACTTTTGTCTCAAGTCTTGGTGAAATTCTTGAGCTGATACTGAAATATTCAGTGGCCTTAAAAGCTTCACTGTGATGGCGATATCTGTCTGATGGAGGTCGGTTTATCTCTGCACATCTGGTTTCCATAAACAAGTTCGCTTTCGTCAAGGAATGAACTATTTATAGCAAAAGGTTCAACGGTTAGATTTATCAGGAAACAAAGTTCCATTGTGGGAGCAAACAGATTTTCCACCAGAAGCTCCAGAGAACAGCCGACTCAACTCAAAGTAAGGACTTACACATGTTGACTGACAGGTCACGCTGTTATTCACACTACCTGAGAAATCCTGGAAGGACCTGGAACGACCTATGATACCCTAAAACCACCTGAAACATGTCATACTCTGAAAACAATCTGCAACCAAGGGCTGAAAGGCTAACAACATGCCTGCAGCTAGCTAAAACATTAGATAGCTAGCTAAAACATTAGATAGCTAGCTAAAAACATGAGCTTTCAGCATGTCAGAGGATTATTTTAGCACCCTCTGTCTCCCAAAGAGGACAAACTCCATATTATCAGTCTGTCTCAGTGTCCCTTCTCAAGATAAGCTACTGTAGCTAGCTAAGGCACAAGCTATCATAATACTGCACAGCTTTCTGATTTAGCCACATTCCACTACACAAGTTACTTACAGCAATATAGTAAGTTTTATAGCCTGAAACTGACGTTTGGATATCTGACAGAGCAGAGACACGTGGACACACCGAGCGTCAGGATCCCACAGCGTTCCCATCCTTCCTGCTGACGCCTCATATCTGGATCCACTTTTGTCGTCTTAAAGGCTCAGTTTTTGGGTTCTGCAGCTTATAAAAACTTAGTTCTGGGTTCTTGACCCTGTTGGTAGAGTGTCCCAGCACACAGCAGCTGTTAGCCATGTTCCTGTTGTTTGCTAGCAGAGCACAGTGACGAGGTGCCTTCACACAATACAAAGTCACTGGAGAGCGATGAACTGTTTCCCCTTCGCTGTGGGCGGGGCTTAAAGGCGCTCTGTCTCTATACTCTGAATCTACCTGAAACGTGGTGTGACAGCCCCACATCACTTGAAACAGCTATCTCAGCCTGTGGGATGGAAAAAGCTGGAACAAAATGAGAAACCAGAAACTATTTTTCTTTTGTTCATAAAGTTTATTCTCAGAATCACAGTGATACGATTCGTACAAAAACTTTCACTTCACAAAAATACTGTTTTCACATTTCATCGTTTACATTTTCAGTCACATTTACCTCCAAAAACGTTCTGTGCACGTTTCAGTCCAACAGAAACGTTAATCCGTTTACTGATGTACGCTCTTCATCTTCAGCCAAACATCTTCCCATCAACAGACTTTACATAAATCTTTACGTAGCTTAGCTTATCCACTGAATAAAAACCATGGTGGTCAATATGAATATCTTCTACTTTAAAGATAATCTTTAACCCTTAATGTAACATAGCTGCACATGAACATAACAACATTACATTAATGCCCCACTACACTACAAGAAATGGTGTTTCCTGTCTCCTTCTGTCCACCTACTGGTTTCAAGAAAATAAGGATTTTAGGACAAAATGACCAAAGACTTTTTGCAGTGAACAGATTGAAGTCATGAATCAGTCGGTCCTGGTTACAGTTAATAAATAAATACATGAAGAGTTAATAAATAGAGTGTAAATATATATAGTGTTTGACACTTTTAACCTCAGTCTTTTAATGTAAAAGACAATCTGAGTGAAGATTTCTGAACAGCACAGCAGAAATCTGTTCATCTGAACTGTAGATCTGTTCAGAAACTTCCGGGCCCTTTCTGGACTAGTTCAGGACCCTTCAGGTGACTTCATTAACTTTAATTTCAGAAACCTCTCGTTCAGTTCAGAAACCAAATCTTTGGATGCGTTCATAATCTCGTCCATCAGTTCAGAAACTGATCAGTTTAGAAACTGATCAGTTTGGAAACCTCTCGTTCAGGTCACAAACTTATTGATAGGTTCCAAAGTTCAGAAACTTATTGATAGGTTCAGTCTTGCTGTGTGCACAGCGTCCCGGCCAGCCGGTCCCAGTGGGTGAAGTAGGGGGCGAAGTTGTACTTGGACTTGAGGTGGTGGAGGTCGTGGTGGCGGGCCCCGCCGTACAGCCCCAGCGGCACCAGGCGGTGGGTGGCCCAGGGCAGGTCGTAGCCGCAGTGGTCCTCCACCGACAGCCAGATGTTCACCAGGAAGAAGGCCAACTCGGTGAGCGGGTGGCAGCCCAGCAGGACCGGGTTGGCGGCAGCGAAGAAGCCCAGGCTGAGAGTCTCCCAAGCTCCAGAGTACTCAGCGGTGAGGGCGGAGGTGGAGGTGTAGGTGTGGTGCACCTGAAGGAGAAGAAGGAGGAAAGTTAGGATGGAGGAACAACACAAGTCAACTTTGTTTTAGGATTTTTCCTAAAATAAATGTCAGAAAAACAAAACAGAAACAAGAAATTAAAATAACTGGACAAATCAATTACTTATATTTTAATTTTTATTCTTATTTTTATCGATGATGAAAATATGTTTATGGTCCAGATCATCACCGTTTCTTTTTTCATTATTATTAGTATTATTCTAGAAGAGAATTTCATCTAAAAAATCTCAATAAAGAGTGAAACATAATTTCTTGAAACCCAAGGTGACATACTGAAGAAATGCTTAAACGGTTAATCAGTAAAATAGCTCCAGATACAGGGTTTCCATCTGTCACAGGTGATCTATAAAAAGTCTGAATTCAGGTGCGAACCTTGTGGAAGTTGCGGTAGAGCCAGGGCACTTTGTGGTGCAGCAGGTGCCAGATGAAGCTCTGGAAGTCGAAGAGCAGCAGGCAGACCAGCACCTGGGTCAGCAGGTGAGGCAGGGATGGGGCCTCCTTTGGCAGGTGAACGGGCCTCAGGTACCAGTGCATCACGGTCAGCGGGAAGATGAAGACCACGTGGTTGTAGAGTGTCAGAGCCAGGCAGCTCCGCACTGAGGCCCAGCTGACGGAGCTCTGAGGCTGCAGCTTGTACCTGTGCACCAGGGCCCACCTGGAGGACAGCACATCCAGCAGCAGGAAGGGCAGGCAGAAGGACAGGTAGACGGACAAGGAGAAGACAACAGGGAATAAAGGTGAGTGCAGGAGGGAAGATTGTCCCATGAGGAAGGTCCAGAGAGGCTGCAGCAACATCTTGCCATGAGATTAATGAAGTCCTTATATGTTCAGTCCTCTGAGTGTGAGATCAACACTTTCTCCTCAAGGCTGCTTTATAACAACTGCGCCCCGCCCCCTCAGTCTGACACAGCCCTGACTCCTCCCACCGTGCCCTTACAAGGACTCTTCCAGCTCTTTAGACAAAGGAATGGAAACTCAGCAGCGAGTTCAGGCAGGGTTTTCAGAGCAGAGAGGATTCAGGTTTCACTGCTGCTCAGAGAGCAATAAACTTAAAGAGAAATGAAGACCAAACCGCCTTCAATCAGGACTGGGTTCCAGGGTCCGTCTCATTCATTCAGGACTGGGTTCCAGGGTCCGTCTCACAGTCCTAACGGCTCCTCCTTTAGGAATAAAATCACTTCATCAACTGTGTAAACTTCTGTAATGACTCCACAAAATGACTCTTCTGCGTCTGGAAGATCAAATATAATAATGTGCAGTTTATTTTATTTTATTTTTAAACTTTAAACTTCAGTCTGAACTCATTTCTACTAATTTTATAAAAAGTTTGCCCCCCCTTCCCATGTTTCCTGCAGTTGCAGATGTTTCATGGGATTGAAGCTGGTCATAAAGTGAAGACACAATTCTTCTGTGGTGAGGTGCTGCCCCCTATTGAACATTACAGACCTCACAGGCTGCCTTCTATCTGAAGTTAGATATTTATATTATATATAATCATTTATTATTATGTATTATATATATTATATTATACTGTCTTTGTTTATAACCGACTGAAATTGTTTTATTTTCCTTTTTTTTTTTTTACTCTCTGTAGTCTGGCCTAACGCTCTTCTTTACATGATTTCCGAAGGGACAATGAAGGCATCATCAGACTCAGGTTCAGTTTCATTTCTCTAAGTTTCTGATCACCATCTGATCTGACGGAGCAGCCAGATCAATAACACAGTAACTCTTCATAACCATCATCCTCTCAGATCAGTGACAGGAGGGTTTTTCACTATGAGGTAAGTTTGTTCAGTTTAACAGCTTATTTCAAGGAAATCTTTTATAAATGGTAACTTTTTATTTCATCACCCTTATTTTGCATTAATGAGTATTTATACTTAATAAATGGTTTATAACACAATATAATGCGGTTGTGAGCAGATATTAGGACATTTTAAGTGTTTGTCTTTGTTAGCTTTAACTCCTTTAACCATTTATAACTGCTGTATGAATGTTTAATATCACAGTAACATAGTTGTAATCAGTTAGAAATTGGGCCATGGTTTTGCGTCTCTTTGTAGCTGTTGTGCTCTTGCGCATCTCATTGTAGCTGTTTTGCGTCTCTTTGTAGCTGTTGTGCGTCTTTTTGTAGCTGTTGTGCCTCTTTTTGTAGCTGTTGTGCATCTTGTGTGTGTCTTTGTAGCTGTTGTGCGTCTTTTTGTAGCCGTTTTGCGTCTCTTTGTAGCTGTTGTGCGTCTTGTGTGTCTCTTTGTAGCTGTTGTGCGTCTTGTGCGTCTCTTTGTAGCCATTTTGCGTCTCTTTGTAGCTGTTGTGCGTCTTTTTGTAGCTGTTTTGCGTCTCTTTGTAGCCGTTTTGCGTCTCTTTGTAGCTGTTGTGTGTCTTGTGAGTCTCTTTGTAGCTGTTGTGTGTCTTTTTGTAGCCATTTTGCGTCTCTTTGTAGCTGTTGTGCGTCTTTTTGTAGCTGTTTTCCGTCTTTTTGTAGCTGTTTTGCGTCTCTTTGTAGCTGTTTTGCATCTCTAGCTGTTTTGCGTCTCTTTGTAGCTGTTTTGCGTCTCTTTGTAGCCGTTTTGCGTCTCTTTGTAGCTGTTTTACGTCTCTTTGTAGCTGTTTTGCGTCTCTTTGTAGCTGATGTGCGTCTCTTTGTAGTTGTGTCTTCACTGGTGCACAGCCAGTAAACAGCCTTTCCTCTGTGACTCTCCCACAGTAATTCTAGCAGCGCTCTTCACTCCAGACTGCTGCAGCTGCAGAGTCGCTTCACCTGGGATCTGAAGAAGGAAGACACGGACCTGGAAAACCTCAGCACTCGACTACAGGACCATATTGACCTTCAGCTTGGACAGCCGGGTGCAGTGGCTTACACCTACAGCTTCTTGGCTTATGTCAGGTACAGTAAGGTGTCTAAAGCCCCATTCAGAGAGCATGAACATCACAGGGGGAGGTGTGGGGATCTGATGTCCATCCAGAACGAACGTCCAGAAATCCAAAAGAGGGTGCAGAACCTGCCTGAGAATCCTCCTGTTTTTAAGTTTTCTTCAGTGTCACAGTAATCCAGTGATAGTTGTTGGCCCACTCAGTCCAGTTCGACATCCGTGCTGGACTCACAGCTGCGACTGTGGCAGCTCATCAGAGGGTGCAAATACGCTGCTCTTCCAGTTACAGTAGGTCTGTGACACTCATCAGTACACAGTGAAAAGTCAGTCTGTAGTAAAAAGGTTTGTCGTTTTCTTTTGGGCATGCACAGCACTCAGGATTGGGGGACATGGCCCCCTGGGGCTCACCCATAATGACGGATCTGGTCAGAGTATCATAAACCTCTGTGCAGTGTTTTGGTGTCTGATAAACCTTCAAACTCATGGATCTGTTACTCCAACTGGACTTGTATTATATATTGTATTTCCACTGACGCAGCCCCTTGAGTTGCTGTAGCACAGGGCTGTTTGCTAATGTTGTACCTGCAGCTATTGCAGAAACACAATAAAATATAATTTAGTATAAAAAAAAGAGCAAACAAAGTTTTAAACATCTCACAGCAATCTGTCTCTCCTCAGGTATCTTCAGGGTCGACCAGAGGAGGCGGTGTCACTTCTCAACCAGTCAGAGGAGAAGACCAGAGAGTATTATGGTGAGGAGAGCGAGCTGCGGCTCATCGTGACGTACGGAGACCTGGCCTGGCTGAAATACCACACCGGAGACTACACACAGTCACATAGTTACTGCCAGAGGGTCGACGACATACTGGTATGTCTCCACATTGCTTTAGGACAGAGTTAAACATATTTTTAATGCTCCATGACGAACTTCTTTTAGCAATTGTGAACTCACACATGATCAGTCACTAATCAAGTTAAACCAGTTTTTCAGCCTAGGTGCTGTCTTTGTTTAATTTCTTTCCCCTTCTTTCTCTTTACAGTTGAAGTATCCTACTGATTCCTCCACAGTTCTCCACCCAGAGGTATATGGAGAAAAAGCTTGGACCTACCTTAAGTTTTTGAAATCTTACTACCCCAAAGCCATCCACTGTTTCTGTAAAGCACTAGAGCAGAGGCCTGATGACAGCGAGTGGGCCGCCGGCTTCGCTATTGCCCTCTACCGCACAGAACCGGTCAGTTTTCTAATAAACATGACTAAGTTAACAAAATTAAATCCAATTTCTTTGACTTGGAAGCTGAGAGAAGATTTCTAGCCCAGGTACTTAAAACAGTAAACTAACTGGAGTCTCATTTGCAGAGGGTTTTAGAAACATCCCAGGAAGATGAGGAGTCACCAGCCATCAAACAGCTTCGCCGAGCCCTGGAGATCAACCCTGATGATGGCGTTCTACTGTCGATGCTTGCTCTGAAGCTGACCGCCTACCAGAAACACGAAGAGGCTGAAGGCCTGGTAGAGAGAGCACTGAATATCGGTCCAGACAATCCGCATGTCATGCGTTACATAGCCAAATATCTTCGCATTCAGGTAGGTCAGAATTATTGTCAGTTTAGCTTACTCTGATTCATTTATCAATCGATCCATTTAATCTGGGTCTTGGTCACAGCAGGTTAAAAAGAATAGTCAAAAAGTCCTTCTCTCCAGACACCTCCTCCAGCACTTCATGGGTGATACCAAAACATTTCCAGGCCGGATGGGATATATATTACCTCCAGGGTCCAGAAGCATCCTGATCAGATGCTGAACCACCTCATTCACCTTGAGGCCTTGAGATTCTGTCTTTATAGATCACAAACAGAACTGCTGACAACGCATACTTGGCAGATCTCAGCGCAGTCTTCAGAGTTCCCCACACTGTTGCTGCCACTATCTGCCTTTATCTGCAGCTGAGGTCAGCATTTATCCCCTGCTGACAGTCACCCAGAACCCCTTTCAAAGATTTTGTTTCTGCAACCACAGAAGCTGCAGTCCTTTTGGCCTCCAGGTACCTGCCTACTGATTCAGGAGTTCCCTGGGATAAACAAGCCTGAAAGGCCTCCTTCTTCAGGCTGATGGCTTCCCTGACTGTTGGTATACAGCAACAGGTTCTTGGCTTGCCATCACGAAAGGCATCAAGAGCTTTCTGGCTACAACTTGTTTAGGTTTATTGGGTCTATCCTATGGCCTCCCTAACCAAAGACCTGATGATAAGATTACAACAAAGTTGATCATTGATCTTTGGTCTAAGGTACCAACTACACTGTGGAGGCGGGGTATGGTTTAGAGCTCCGCTGCAGGGGAGAGCGGGGGGGAGTGGCTCAGGGAGCCAGCACCTGCAAGCTGAGAGCACAGGTGAGAATGACTGTTAATCAGGTTTGCCTGTGCTCTTTAGTAGCGGCCTGGAGAGAGGAGTTGGATGGCGATGCACATGGCAGCCAGAGACGGCGATTCAGAGAGAGCTGGGAGCAAGCAGAGAAGCAGCTGTGTGGATCCATGTACAGAGTGAGAAATAAAAGCTGTGTAAATTGTGAACTGCCAGTGTCTGTGAGCGTTTGTCCACCTGACAGTGGGACCACAAAGTAGTGACTCTGCTACATACACTTATATAGATTTTAAGGACAGCCCATCAATAGTGCAGATGTCCAATATTAAAGAACCAATAGGGTTCCATTTGGGCAGGCCATTCCTCACAGTTTTCTTCTCCAGGTTTCTCTGTCTTCGTCAATGTGAGCATCCCCCAACTGAAATATGGAGTCTCCCGGTGGAACCACCTGCAGGCCCCAACCAGGCACTCAAACTTCTGTTCAGGATGTCTTAGCCTTCCTCTATGAGATGTGAAGTTGCACTGAAGTGACCCAGTTGTTCTCCAGGACAAACTCCAACACAGCAGTGCTCATCCACCAAGTGACTCTTACTATGGACAGCTCTGATAAAGGACATAGTTCTGCCTCTAGAATTTGGCTCCAGTGCTGGTGCTGTGCGTAAAGGTGAGCTCACCTATGTCTAATTGATTCTGCACAACCTCCACCACCAAGCTGTGGCTCCTTTCCCACCAAAGAGCTGACATCCCATATACAGTACCAGTTCCCATTTTCTGTATCCAGGGGTCAGTCTGTCAAGGGTTCTGCCTTTTGGTCGCCTCATGTTGAGGTTCTTCAGTCTGAACCGAGTGCTTACAAATTCCCTCCTGGGAAGCCACCAGTAGGGGGTGCTGGTCGCCCTAAACTCAGCAAGGCGACTCAATCCTGTTTGATTGATCTAATGGACGGGTGGACTAAGTGTGCATCTTCTTTTGTCTCTGAGCTAAAAATGAAGTGAATGTATGTGTCCAGGGTGAGGACGAGCGGTCTATTGATCTGCTGAAGCGAGCACTGGGGAGGACCAACAAGTCAGCTTTCCTCCATCACCAGCTGGCTATGTGCTACAAGAAAAAGAAGACTGCTGAGCAGAGCAGCAAGTTCTTCAACAAACAAAGTATACTCAAACATATGTAGGTCTAAAGGTGCTTTGATGTCCCATAATATATACAACTCTAAGCTAAACTATGTTCTACTGCACGACACTAGAGGTGGAGCAGTGGAGGCGTTGGTGTATTCACCACCTGGAGGAAGCCATCAAGATAAAGGCTTCATTTGTTCTCGCAATTGCTGATCTGGCACTTCTGTACGGAGAGGAAAGGAATTTAAACAGGTACTCTGTTCACACAGCTACAGTGACGTCCTGTGTTTCTGTTCTTGGATTTATCTTTTATTTTGTATGAAATCACCATCATCATTATCTCTTTGTCTCTCAGGGCTGAGGAGTTGTTCCAACAGGGATTGCAGAATTTATCAACGGACAAAAGCATTTGTCAGGTTTTCCATCTGCGCTATGCCGACTTTCATCACTATCACACCAAACAGGAGGCTGGAGCGATCGCTCACTACACAGAGGTGGGTAATTACTACATGTGTAATACACAAAATAATTGACATTATACAGAATAAGCTCACCTAAACAAACTACAGAACTACAAAACAAAATGATTGATACAATTTTATTAAAATGAAGACATAACACTTGGAAAACAGATGTTACAAAGGGTTCATAACACAAAGTTATACTGGAATTATCTCTGTTTTATCCACTCCACAGGGTCTACATTTAACACCGAACACATGGGAGCAGAAACAATGCGCTAAGGTGAGCGTCGGGTTATACAGACCTGCTGATGCTGTTATGTTTTGTAACTAGTTTTAGAGAGTTTTTAGTTTAGGCTCTCCCATTCACCACTGAAGGGCAGTAAATCACGACTTTCAGAATGAGCCAAGCAATACAGAAGCTCAGCGTGACAGGCTGCTGGTTTCCTCATTTCAAATATTTCTTTCATGAATCTCCTCAATGTTACTAAACACAGAAACTCAGGACATCTATCACACAGGTTTATGTAAATTCATCTTCAGATGTTCCTCCTTCTTTTACTTTAGAGGCTGAAGCAGATTGCACAGCGTCGTCTCTCAGCCGACGAGGACAACGGCCAGGCTTACGGCTTGTTGGGTCTGGTGGCCAAAGCTGAGGGAGACAAGAATAAAGCTGTGGAGTTTTATGAGAAAGCTCTGGACTGTGACGAAAACAACGTCGAGTACCTGTCTGCTCTCTGCGAGCTGCGCATGGAGCTGCACTGATGAAGTACAGAGATCAAGAATTCATTTTCTGCTTCGAAAGTCGATCAGGATGCTGAATGAAAACTTTAATGTTGTTTGAAAGATTTCATTAGATTTTCGAAGGTTTCCGCTTCTTCTGGGCAGTTTCAGAGAGACTGTCCTCGTCACTTCAAACAACAGGTTTACATTTTCTTTACTTGAGCTGCTGTGAAACTGTCGACTGTCAGAAGAAAAGTGCACTCGCACTTAGTTTTTTCTTATGTGTGTTTGTGTTGCGTGAACTGTAGCACTGACTATGTCATTCCCCTGAATACTGAATAACTAACCTGTGGGGTTCCCCAAGGATCGATTTTAGGGCCACTTCTTTTTAACCTATATATGTTACCCCTCGGTGACGTCATCAGGAGACTCGGCATCTCTTGCCATAGTTATGCCGATGATACACAACTTTATGTGGCCATGTCTCCTGATGACACAGGACCAACTGATTCCCTTTTTAAATGTATTTTAGATATTAATGTCTGGATGTCACAAAACTTTTTACTGCTCAACCAGGATAAAACTGAAATTTTAGCTGTAGGTTCTAAAGCTCAGAGAGAGAAACTGGTCGCAAAATTGAATTCCCCAGGACTTGCCCCAAGCAACCAAGCAAGAAACCTTGGTGTGGTCTTTGATTCAGATCTAAACTTTAAGGCTCATATAGGATTTGTGGCCAACTCTGCTTTTTATCACCTTAAAGATGTTGCTAAAGTGCAACCATTTCTCTCTCTGAGTGACACAGAGAGACTAATGCAGGCTGGACTACTGTAACGCTCTCCTATCTGGTCTACCCAAAAAAGTTCTAAATCAGCTACAGCTGATTCAGAACTCTGCAGCCCGAGTGCTGCCCAGGACCGGAAGGAGAGAACACATTACACCCGTTTTAAAGTCCTTACATTGGCTGCCTGTCAGTTTCTGTATTGATTTTAAAATTCTTTTACTTGTTTTTAAAGCACTTCATGGTCTTGGACCGGCATATATGTCTCACATGCTTACAGTGTACGAACCAGTGCGGCCCCTCAGGTACTCTATACCATTCATTTTATCCATTATTTTATTGTTGTCTTTTTAATCTTAGTCTAGCTTTTATTTAACTATTTATTTTCTTAATTATTTCTCTTTATTATTGTTTTTATTATTATAGATTTTTAAGTCTTTTATTAAATTTTCATCACTTTTTTCTGTTTTGTGGGCATTGGTCTGAAATTCTTAAATTGTGTTTGTGTTCTACATTTGTTGTCTTATCATATCATCTGTGAACTGCACTCGCCTGTGTGAAAGGTGCTATACAAACAGTTTGATATAAATTCTACCTTGAACCTGCAGTATACAGTAGAACCTGTGTGGGTTTGCTCTTGCTGTTAAAATGTAGAAATAAAATGTGAAGCTCTAGAAAAATTGATTGTTGTGATGGTGTGCAACCTTTCCCTGTTTTGGTGTGAATGCTTTTCAACGTAGAAACTTCAAAATGTTTCACATCTTTCAAACATTCTGGGTTTTATTCAGCTTTTAAATCCCATTAAAACCTTTTCAAATATTCAAATACTTAACACCAAACATTTAAAAAATGAATAATTTAAAAAAAGGGTCAACTTATCTGCCCCAGCTGTCTTTAGATAATCCAAAGAACCATCACGACGTATGAAAACAAATATTTTCAAAATAACATTTTGTAGCATTTTGTTTCTAATAAAACTCAAAAAAACATTTATTCAACTGGAACAAGTTAAAGCTTTCAGCACACGAAGCTTCTGAAATATGAAAACTTAAGATAATCTGATTAAACCTGACAATGATCACTTCTACTCTTTACAGCTCCAACTCACATTTTAGGCTTTTATTTTGAAAGAAAAACTTATTAACTTTATCTGTGATTTTATTTCTGAATATTTTTATAGAATCACTGATTCAGATCAGATCAGGGAGACATTCATGTTTTTAATATTTGTTACAAAAGATTTTTAATTTCAGATGAACGAACCAGCTGTGTGTGTGTGTGTCTGTCAGTGTGTGTGTCAGTGATGGCGGGGTGTGTGTGTTGTACTAAAGTCCAGCTCCGTCTCCTCGGCGGTGGCGGTCAGGACACTCTCAGCTCGTCTCTGCAGTTCGGCGTCCAGCAGCGTCGCTCCGACAACAAAACGATCCTGAAACACAAAAACATTTTTCAAAAACAGGAAACTTTATTGACAAATCTGTGGACGTAAACATGAGGTTAATCAATAATAATACAGTTTTTTTTGAGGTGAAACATTTAGCCACTGAAATCATCTAAACTCTGACTGTATGAAGGTGCGTTAGGTTTCAGCACCTTCTTCTTGGTGCCGGGCGGTGCTACAGGGGGGTTAAAGGTCATGTCTTTGACACTGTAGACATTAAACAGCTCCACCGGAGACCTGGACAGGAAGTCGACACAGAAACAACATTAAGTCACAGATCAAATAAAACCACTTCGCACTTTTTAAAAGGGCCCTTACACTGTTTCTGAATGTTTTAGCTCATAACTTTCACTCACATTAACTTTCTATTGTAGCACTGCACGATTCACTGAAATACGATTCTGTTGCGTTTGTATTAACAGGGAGACACGATGTATCAAAACAAATGCTCCTAATTTCTCCCTAAGCAGCATCAACAAACTGCACAGGATGAGAGGAGCCCGGCTCGGCTAAAGTCAACATCCTGAATGTTTTCTATTCAGACGGTCAGAGTTCGTACCTGCGGCTCAGCTCCACACCAAGCGACGCCGATCCTTCACTGGGAGCTCCCTGACACAGGTGGGCCGCTAACCGCCGCACCACCGGGTGGTAATGTCTCTGTAAACACACAGGGTGATGTCACACGCCGCCGTGCGTTTATTCATGTACATATATACCTGAAGTGTGTGTGTGTGTATATACTTGCAGTGTGTGTGTGTATATACTTGCAGTGTGTGTGTGTGTATATACCTGCAGAGTGTGTGTGTGTGTATATACCTGCAGAGTGTGTGTGTGTGTATATACCTGCAGTGTGTGTGTGTGTATATACCTGCAGTGTGTGTGTGTATATACCTGCAGTGTGTGTGTGTATATACTTGCAGTGTGTGTGTGTGTATATACTTGCAATGTGTGTGTGTATATACTTGTAGTGTGTGTGTATACTTGTAGTGTGTGTGTATACTTGTAGTGTGTGTGT
>LKNJ01007102.1:0-13790 GCA_002120245.1 Maccullochella peelii
GGTCCAAGCACAGAACCTTGTGGAACTCCTTGACTAACTTTGGTGTACATAGAGGATTCATTGTTAACATGTACCTTGAGTTGTGCCCACCAGTAGCTGTGCGTCTACTGATGGGGGTTGCCTTTTAGCGGACACTTGAGGCAAATATGACCCCTCTGGCCACAGTAGAAGCAGGCGTTCTGCTCGCGACGGAACCTATGCTCCCCAGGAGAGACCCTGGTGCGATCAACCTGCATCGGCTCTACCGGTGGTCCCATTTCCTGGCGAGGTGGCGACGGTGGAGCTGAGATGAACCCTGGGTGATGGTGAAACAATGACCTCTCGGTACGTCGCTCCCTGAGACGAGCATCAATCCTTCCAGATAGCTCCATCAACCTGTTAAGCTCTGTGGGTAACTCATGTGACACAAGTTCATGCTTAACAGCATTAGACAGTCCATTCCTGAAAGCATCAAAAAAAGCTGTCTCTCCCCATCCACACGAGGCCGCCAAAGTGCAGAGATCAATGGCATACTCATACACCGACCCGCAGTCCTGCTTGAGCTGAAGCAAATGTCTGGCAGCATCTCTACCAGAAACAGAGCACCTGCCTCATCTCCTCGGTAAAGTCCTTGAACCTGGTACAGACAGGAGCGTCCCATAAAGCCATTCCCCACTCCCAGGCCTTGCCTATGAGCAACGTGATAACATAAGCCACCCGTGAACATTCCGTGGGGAAGGCTGAGGCCTGTAACTCCAGAGTCAATAAACATTGAGACAGAAAGGAAAGACAAGTTCCTGGCTCACAGTCATATGGCTAAGGTTTGGGCAGTCTGGATTCCCTGGCAGGAGCCTGAACAGTAGGTAAGTAGCCTGATCCAGTAGAGGTTGAAGGAGCCGGAGCAGAATCTGAGAGCGACAGCAGGTCTTGATTAACCTGCAGTAACCGTTGTTGGTGGTCTCCCAGTACAGCTCTGTGGTCGTTCACCGTGGCTTGCAGGTCCCATATGTCTGTGTCCATTGTGGCCAGATTGTTCTGTCAGAGACCGTGGAGAGGACTCAAGAGCAGACAGCGAGCAAGTTAGATATAGGAAAGCTTTAATAGGAAACATAACAAACAAACAAACTCTGGGCAAAACACAGAAGTCGGGGCAGGCCAAGATAGAAGCCAGAAGATCAAGCAGCATGGCACAGGTACAGAGAAGGGCTAGGCAGAGTTCCAAAACAGTCTGTGTTCACAAATCCAAGAGGTCAGGCAGCGTTGCAGAGGTACAGATAAGGGCTAGGCTGAATCCGGGTCAATAACAGCGCAGAAACAGGGCTTGAGTAAGGCTTGAGAGCTTGGCAAAAAACACAAGACAATCTGGCACTGAACAAAGGAAAGAGACTGGTATAAGTAGGGGAGTGGCTGATGAGAAAACAAGGGGCAGGTAACGGGAAACAGGTGAGCCTAATCAAACAGATCCGAGGTCCGGGAACTGAACTGACATGACAGGAAGTGATTACAAAATAAAATATACACAAGACTAACGGGACATGGCAAAAATCTATTCTAAAACATACTTGGAGCCAGTGCAAGGAGGCTAAAACAAGCGTAATGTGGTCACTTCCCTTGGATCTTGTTAAAAGCCTGGCAGCTGAGTTCTGTACAGTCTGGAGTCAATTAATAGATTTTTGGTTGAGGCAGGTGAAGAGGCTGTTGCAATAATCTAGACATGAGGAGATGAAGGCATGTAAAATGGTCTCTGTGTCATTAAAAGATAAAATGGATCGTATTTTGGTGATATTTCTAAGATGATAAAAACAAGACTGCACAAGTTTTGTTGTGTGCTGCTCAAAGCTTAAGTCATTGTCAAACCAAACGCCAAGATTCTTTGCAACAGGCTTGATGTGTTCCAACAGGGAACCAGCAGATGACAGGATTTGTTTTGCTATGTTCTGGGGGCCAATTACAACAATCTCTGTTTTGCTGGAGTTAAGCCACAGAACATTTTGTGACATCCAGTTTTTGACATCACATACGCAGTCATGTAGTGAACTCAGCATGCCAGGATCAGTGGCTCTAACGGCCAGGTAGATCTGCATGTCATCGGCATAAGAATGGAAGGAAACACCATGTCTATGGATAATATGTCCTAAGGGAAACATGTACAGAGAAAATAAAATTGGTCCCAAAACTGACCCCTGAGGGATACCATACTTGACAGGACTAACCTAGCCCCATTTCACAGTCTTGTGTGCTTTGATGGCCAAAGTTTCAAACTCATGACGAGTCAAGCACTTTCACTTGGGGTTTTTAATCTGAAAGCCTCTCCCGTGAAAGTAAGTCCAGAAAAGTGTCCAGATACCCAAAGGAGTTTCATTGAAATCACAGAGTTATCACAGACTGGTACAGCAACAATAATTGTACCAGCTGCTTGGCCAGTTTAGCACTGACGAAAAGAGACATTTCACTTTTGGCAATGGATGGTTAGTCATCCGCAAACATGGTAACTTGAGAATGGTCAAAATGCATGGAGACAGCATGGAGCCTTGCAGGGCGGTTATATCACCAAGTAGCAGAGGATGGTTTTGATCTATTGACTTCTGGGTGATGGGCCCAGCACGCTTCCACTACACCACTCTGCTTGCAACTTTAGGTTCAGGGGCTTCCCCATCTGTGGTTTACTAAACAATTATTTATGTGTTAAGATACTGAGAGCACACAAAAACTCAACTGGAGAGGCAGAAAGGAGAACAATATTTGCAACTGCTTTCTCTAGAATAAAGTAATGAGCCTTAATTTCAGTGTTTTAGAGCATTCAGCCACGTTACCTCAACTTCCAGCCTTTTCTCTGGGTTGCTCATTGGTCACACACATACTTGCTGCCAAGCTCATGGAGGGCCATAAAAGTGTTAATTTGCTCTCTCCCCTCCACTATTACATCTCCTTATCTAGTCCATCTTTCGTTCTCTCCCTCCACTCTAGGCAATGCAATCAGACCCAGTGTAGAGGGAATGCCTCGCTGCATGCCAGCATACAGAGCCTCTTTCTTTTTAAGGTCTGGCTGATAAAGCAATGAGGCAATCGGCCATTCCCATCAGAGAAAGAGGCCTGATTTGGCTGGGCTTAGCAGCACTTGTCAGTTCTAGTCTTAACTCACCTGCTCATCCCGCTCCTTCTATTTCTTTTTATTACTTTCATTCCACCACCCCTGCAGACAACATTGATGTCGCATTCATACTGCTATTGTGTCATTTTTGCTTTATATTCAGAGAGACCACAGACAAAAATTGAGGCAGAACATATATGTGCATTATGAGAATGAGAGGCAAGCTCACATTAGGTGCCCAAACTGAGGGGCTTCACTCTGGGTGAAATTTTCAACTTAAGGACAGCAAAATCAATCATGTTTAGAGACTGTCCTTCTCAGAAAAAGAATCAGCAACAGCGATTTGTTCCAAACCATGAATATGACCTATGACTAATTACTGTTGGGAGCAAAGGTGGAAATAGTGTGATGTTATACATCCACAAAACCTTGTAGGGAAGAGGTCAGGGTGGATGGATGAGTAAACAGAGCATATAACTTTGACACGAGAGGCCACTGTTTGCTTCTCACTTTCTACCGACAGTCAGGTGTAAGGTTGTTTGCTGCATTTTAAAAATGGAACTGCCTGATATTACCGCAGCAACAAGTCCCCTGTTTGCTTGTCACTCCTGTCATGCAGTGGAGGCACCACAAATAAAAGGAACAATGTCTATCCTACAATGCAATTTAGGATTAGGCTATGTAGGTTTTGTTTGAATTCATTTGAATGAATTAATTGATAGTAAAAAAAACAGCCCTACTTGCAGGGAGCCATTGATTTCAATTATAATAATAATATTAGTACACTACACAATTGGATGTTGTTACTAAAAAGTAGAGCATGATTGACAGCAAAAACTGTGCACAAATGATGGCATCTGGTATGCCTCATAACAACAACAAATAGCCTAGCATGTTAGAATTAGTATTTTTTGCCTTCTCTCACCTAGTTTGACTTTGCCTTCTACAACGTGCTCTGCAACATTGACCCATAGGAGCATAGAGCTCTTTTCTATGCACTATGTACTGTAAATATGACAATGCAAAAAAGGAATGATGTTGGTGCTATCAGATGGAACAGTGAAATCAGTCCCTGGCACTTCCTTACAGACCACCTGTACGTCACACAAGTCATGAAAGATGATGAGCTATGATTGGCCATTGTCCAACCTTAGTCTGTCATGTCTCTTGGCCAAGTTACAGCAATAATTTATGATGCTGTGGTCGCTCAATCTGACATAGTGATATGATGTAGTCTGATCCCAGTCTAAGTTTTACTAATTCCTTTCCCTCTTGTTATATGTGTGATAATGAGTCTTATTAGCCAGTTAATGTTTGAATTAACTGGTTAATTAATTTGATACAATTACATCCATAATACAAGACTATTTACTGTTGGTATAGATACACCACTGTCCTACATCCCCAGTGTCACCCAACCAGGTGACATTGATGCAAACCAGCCTGCAGGTTTTTTACATCCAAAAAGCTGCTCATGTTATACTTGTTTGAGAATGACCCAACCCTAACACCTTGATGTGAATGCAGCTGGTCTATAGAGGGGTGTGGAGAGGCTTGGAGGAGAGGGACAGGGTGGGTGGAGGGAGGCTATAAGAAGAGTGAATGATGGGCTTCCAGGAGCAGATCATTTGCTCAAGGCCTCAAGCCCAGATTGGCTCTCACTTCATGGGGAATTCACCATAGACCTGCAAGTATGTGCAATAAGCACACACACACACACACACACACACACACACACACTCACTTATGCATCATGTCACAGGCCTCATGCATGTCCATTAATCCCAGGGTTGGCAGTTTGATCCTGTCCACATGTTGAAGTGTCCTTGGGCAAGCACCATGCACGGCAGCTCTGTCCCCATCAGTGTGTGAATGTATTTGTGAATGCGTGAATGAGACCAATCTGTAAAGCACTTTGGGAACCGTTAAGGTTGAAAAGTGCATTTACCATTATGTGTCTGGTTTTATACAGGAAAAGCAGAGACAACTCAAAATGTGATATGGTACTGGAACAGAGTAAAGTGTCAGGGGATATGGTTGCATGCCCCAAAGGGCCATGCTTGGTGCTTCATAAACCTATTCACTAACTGACTGATGGATGTACCTGAAGAGAAGGCTGGCTTAGTTTATTGTAAGTGAACAGTGTTGCTGGCCTTCTCTCGAGTAGACCCCTGAAAGTCTGTTCATCAGTATCAGGGGTCAGGCCACGTCTAGCTTGTGTCTTTTCTGGAATGGCCTGCTCAGTTTCACTCCCCATGGAAGGTGTGTGGATGATTCCTGGCTCTCCATCTGTTACAGTTTCCTCCTCTTCACCGTCACTGTTAGGTTCAATGTTTTGGTGTTCACCAGACTGTTCCTGTTTGGTTTCTCTTTGTTCTCTTGTTACTTTAGTGTGGTGTCCTTCCCATGTGCACTGATCCTCTTTCCTTCATAGGTTGTCCATAGTTGGCAGTTCAACAGGATTCAGTAGGGGCTGAATTCCATAAGGGAGCGCATGGTTTGCTAGTAGGTATTGTCTTTGAGGGTGATGGATATTTCCAAGCTGGGTATACACCCCATAGTATTGTTGTCTCTTGCAAATGCTCATGACTCTTCTCAAAAACATTTTTATAACAATTTTCTGCTGGTCCTCAGTTGGCTAATATTGACTGGTGGGTCCCATTCCTGTGCCACACTACCCCCTTCTCCTGCTGTGTTTTAGGGGATTCATCCGAACCACAAAGGAGACCCACAGTGGTAATTATGAGACTTGCACCCTCCTTCAGTCCACATTTCAGCTGCTCAATTACATTAGGACAGATCAGGGGGTGGTCCATGGGCAGACTACTCACTAGGAAGGGCACTTGTAGGTTTGGGTCGCTGTTGTCTGGGAGACTCACCCCACGCCAACGGTTCACTATTGACAGGCACCATACTGATAGCCTTTCATCCTATAAATTTTAGCCAGTGGCCGTAGCTTGTGGTCAGGAAGTTAAGTCTTTACCCACTGGCGGTCTAGGAGTTTCACTTGGCACTGGTGTCCAATAAACAGTCCACTGCATAGTTGTGAACGTAGCACTTGATGTTACATTTCCTCCCAAATAGCTGGGCCACTCTTTCATGAGCTTCAGTGTCTTTGTTTGTGAGTGGGGAAGTCACACAATTAGTTTTTACATGAACAGGTTCTTCTGGTTGTGGCTCTGGCTTTGTGGGGCACCGCTATCTGCTGCTGTTTAGTGAGTGAGCATCCACAGATGGCTGGTTTGCATTCTTTGCTCGCCCACTTTTGACAAATTCTACTGCCCTGTGACATGCATCCCCACATGTGAAGCAATGAATACATGAACTAGCACCTTTTCCAACACACTTAGGGCAGTCATTGTCTTGTTGTTTGTTTGGGCTCTGGCTTGGTGTGAATAGACTGACAGGTTTTCTCTGGGTTCTTAATGGCTGTGAGGGATTCCACCACTTCAAGTCAGAGCATTAACCTTCTCACTCAGTTCTTCTATGACTTTATTTTTGTTCTTTGCTTTGCTGTCTGATGGTTTTTCAGTGTCTGTATCAGACTTGAATTGAGCACTGTGAGCAGGGGTTACCTTTTGGAGAAAACAATGTTCCAGTCTTCACTGTCTCTCACTCTACTGGCTAGCTACTTTGTTAACCTGTCTTATCAGCGCTTCAACTGAAACAGTGTAATCAGACAGGAGAGGCTTGAGTTCATTGCCAATATCACTGTACTTGGGGAGAAGGCCCTGATGGATGGTGCATAGAAACACATTCTGGATTGTGCAGGGCTCATACTCAGTGTCCATGTTATCTTGTCTGGATGCAAACATGACTTTCTGTTTCAGTCCTATCATCCTGTACGGGAACTGTTGGGGACTCTCATGCTCATGTTGCTTAGTGCTCATCAACTCCTGAAATAACTCACTATCACTCTTCTCGCTCAGGTGTAAATGCATGAAGCTTTTAAGTTGTCGTTGTTGATCAACATGTCTTTAAACTGTCCTGGTTTGATGATGTGGAGCACATCTTGGATGATCTCACCCTCTGTATGGTTTGCCTTGAATCCCTCATCAATCTGCTGACATAGTCCATGGCAGCTGATGTAGTGTGCCCATTCAAATCTGTTTTTTTTTCACACAGAATTACATACAGTGCCAAGAAAAAGAAAGTGAACCCTTTGGAATTACCTACATTTATGCATTATTCATCCATAAAATGTGGTCTGATCTTAATCAAAGGCACTATAAGATGAATACAATCTATGTAAACTAATAATACTCAAATTAGTGTTTTATGAATTGGTATATTCATGAAATAATCTCAATATTAAAAATCCAAATAGGAAATAGTATATGAACCCCTTCACAATAAATGTTACTGACACTCATCTCCTCACAAGCTGATGTGAACCATCCCTCATTTACATGTGCTTTCAGAGTATTTCAGATGAAGCAAGATGGCAAAAAAAAAAGATGAAAGAGAACCGTTTGGTTACAGTCTAAATATAAGAAAAATATAGGGCTCATGGAAGGGCACCATGGAGGAAATCATGTATCTCATTGTACATCTCAAATTGGTAACCTGAATGTTTTATTATGTTACCTGGACAATGTTATTCTTAAAACTTGAAACAAAAGACTATATTTTGTTGCTGAAACACCTTACACTTTGTTTGGAGTAATAAAGCAAAACAAACTAATAGCCTAACATAGCATCATCTTTAAAATGAAGCATGGAGTAGGGATCATCATGATTTGTAGTCATTTTGCTGCCCCTGGGCCTGAACAGCTATTACTCACTGAGAAAACAATGCACTCAAACATAGTTTAAGTTTAAGTTTCAGGTCAGCTGTCAGTCATCTGATGCTTAATAGAAGTTGGGAGAAACACAGTGAAAAATGAACTACAAAATGGCTTCAGTAATGTTTCAGAATAGTTAATCCTGGCCTCAAATCAATTGAGATTCTTTGACATGAACTGAAGAGAGCCATTCATGAAAGCCATTCCTGAAAAATTGTTATGGGTAAATGGTGTAAAATTCCTCCTGGCCAATGTGATGATGTGCATGCAGGAAACATTTGGTTGAGGTCACTGCTGTAAAATACAGTAAGGTTTAACTAATTACTAAAACCAAGAGTTCACTTTATTTTTCCAACCTGAATGCTCAAGCAAATAATTCAATAAATACACCAAAACATGCAATTGTTTTATGTTCCTATTTCAGGCAGATGTAGCTAGACCACATTTTATGACTAAATTATGTAAAAATGCAGGGAAATCCAAGGGGTTCACTTACTATTTCTTGGTGCTGTAAAATAACAACTCCAACATAACTATTGTGGCCATACATTTGTAGGTGTCACAATCACATGTTGCATCCACCACCTTCAAACTCCCCGAAAACCAGCCCCTGACCCACCCCTACAAAACTACACCTCTACACCCCACTGCTTCGGTCCCATTCATCAAAACTGAACTGCACTCAGGGAGTATAATAGCTCAATCACGGAGTCTCCCCTTCCTGCTCCACTCCCCCAACCCAGACTGCATTTGGCAGCACTCTAAACTTTTCCATCACTGAGCTTTTAGAGATATATAAAGGAGGTTTCTTGCTCCATCTCTGTGTATTCAGGATTTTTTTAGGAGTCACATGGAGGCCAAAGCTATTTGTTCTGTGCACAGAGCTGAATCTTGATCTCTCTCACCTTTTAATTGGCTGGGTTTGAATGAGCTTTGCCGATGATACCAATACTGCTTCAAGGCTGACTTGAACAGAATCGCTTGAAAGGCGATGCGGCAAAATAAGTTCATTGGCAGCTACTATACAGCGATATTAAGCCACAGATTTTACTCACATTTTCTTCACTTACAATTTGACACCTTGGAATTATAAGGTTCTATCTGACATTCTTGTCAAAATTGAGTTATTCACAAATTCTTATTCTGTGACAAATTATTAACATTATGTGAGGTGTTTTTTTTTTAGTTGTATACATCTTGGACTTTTTATTTAGAAAACAAAAAGATTCTATATCTATCGCTATTGGGAATGCAAAAACTTTGAAGCTCAATACCTCAAAATCACTCAGAACTCAGATGGAACCTTATAATTCCAAGGTGGCGAATTGAAGATCTTAAAGTGTTGCCAAAGTCTCACTTTGGAGGTAAACATTTGTTTAGTAAAAGCAAGTTAAACAAATTTTGGGGGCGACAATACTGGCTTGTTTACAGTCAGACATTATGGTGCCTTAGTCTCGAATAATCTGTTCAAAAAGTGTAAAGCTATATTATTGTCACAAATCAACAGCATCAGCAAACTGATAGCTCCATATAAAGCTATACTAAGGCTCACTAAGTAACACATATCTTGTTTGTTTAATCTGAACACAAACTGAAAGGTAAAAACAACAGTTTTTGGTGTTAGGGGGAGTTATATGCTGGAACTATTCAGCTACGCTGGTGAACAACAATGTATCCATCCACCCAGTGCTCCTGTGCAGTGTCTTTGACTATCAGTGAGCGCAAATTTAGTTCTGTACATGCACGGTGGTACCAAACCTGGTAAAGACTTCACGAAGCTGCATAAGTCAATTCACCTGGCTGCTGTTGTGAAAAGTTAATTAGTTGTTGGTGATTTTTTGTCATGATGTGGCCCTTGGTTCTTTTATTTTGAAGTCCTGTCTGGTGTTCCCGCCTCCTGTCTCAGCCCTCAGTGTTTTCACCTGTGTTTGTACTCACCTGTTCCTGATCCTCTCGTCAGTCCCTTCCCTATTTGTACCTGTCCTCTTTAGTTGGTTCTCGTTGGTTCATTGTCTTAGTCAGTGTTTCATGTCCTGCTTGCTCCCAGCCTGTTTCCCCTGCCCGTCTGTTTACCTGCCTGCTGTTTGTAAGCAGTAAAATCTCTTGTTCTCCCTCTGCCCGCTGTCTGCGCTTGGGTCCTTCCTCCACCTGCTCCTCAACCCTAACATTTTTGTCATGAGTGGAAAGTAAAGTGTGAAAAATGTTGGCTGTGAGATGCAGAGTGTCCGTGTGTTTTATCTAACACAGATGACTTGCTTCTTGGATAATAGATATGACATTTTTAATGCATTATTTGTATTCTTATTCCCTTCATGCATCTGCCCCAGAGTTGATTGATGAGTGGTGAGGTCATCTGCAGACAGACACAAGCCTTTTTGTGTGCATCCCCCAGCAGCAGTTCAGTGATATTTTAAGAGCAGGGAAGGCTTCCCCTCACTGTGACCTGTTTCCAAAGGTAAATATATTCACATTGCTGGGAAATACAAAATCAATTTGTCCGCTTTCATTTACTGAGGCTGAGGAGAAACAGCCAGGAGAGGAGGAGTCTACCAAACCTTTTTTATTTCGCTCATCCTTCTTCTCTCCATTCTTTCTTTTACTGTGACTCTCTTCCTTCCCCCGTATTTACTTGTATTACCATACTCTTTTTCTCTTCTCCCCTCACTTTCTTATCTACCACTGCACGTGTTACAGTACTCAAAGGCATTTTCTTAGTGTTGATTCCACTTGATCCAGTTGTGTGTGTGTGTGTGTGTGTGTTATACTACCACATTATTAGTTTATACCCCAGGGGAAAATCTTCTGCTGTTCAAATGCAAGAATTGTTATTGAAATGTTGTGATGATACATGGGTAAAAACAGGGTATTTATTCTGCGCAGTGCTCAAAACTTTACAGTTTCTGAAGTCTGTCCCTTAATCACAATGCAACTAAATAGGTTGACTATGCAAATGCAAATCTGAAGACAATTCATTCTGACAGTTGTGGTATTGTGCTATAGTGTTATTTTTTTATTTTATTTTTTTAAACTTGATAAGCATTAAAAGTTCATCATCATATAAAGCCTGGGATCTTTCTCCACCAATGATGTCTAGAATGACATCAGTGAATTCCCCCCGCTTAAATTGTTTGTTGCCTGTTTTAGGGTTTTGAGACTTACCATGGTCTTTTATGGCCTTCTGTTTTAAATTCTTCTAGCACAGTTTTACCTGATCCAGGGTTCTTAATTGACCATTCTCTGTGGCATTTAGACTCTTGGTGATGTCAGTCCAGATGTTGTGTTTGCATGCCTGAACTACCTACGTGTAGACTCACAGTGAACATGCAACATAATTCTCGCCTGCATTGTGCTTTATAATATCGCTGAAGAACACAAGTTTCCTCACTGTGATTGAAGGAGTGATCATTCACAGCCCCAAGTACATGGCCCAAACCTACCACTGGCGGCACTGCATCCACATGGACCAGGTGGACAGTCAATGAGAGACGTGCTAGTGAACCATTATTTTACTTACGGTCTTTGATTAATAAAAACAGTAGTATGCTGACATTTTATTTTATCCAGTTAGACCTTTTTAAATAATAATAATGATGATATGTTACATTTTTGTAGCCCTTTTCATAACCCCAAAGTGCTTCACAGAGGAAAAAAAAAAACAACAATAATAAATACAGCGATAGTTAGACCAGAGAGATGGTTATAACCAGTTGCAGCAATTCTGGCCTATGCATTGTGTACTAATGCAAATAAGTGAATCATTTGCAAACTGATTTACACTTCCCAACATTTTCACATGTCTGTGTTAATGAAATGTTGTATTACTTTTACAGATAGAGAACTATCCAAAGACTGCAAATCTAGATTCTGTAATGTCTCAACCCAACCGGTCGAGGCAGATGACCGCCCACCCAGAGCCTGGTTCTGCTCGAGGTTTCTGCCTGTTAAAAGGGAGTTTTTCCTTGCCGCTGTCGCTTGTGCTTGCTCTTGGTGGGAATTGTTGGGTTACTGTAAACATAAGGAGTTGGTCTAGACCTGCACTTTATGGAAAAGTGCTCTAACCCTTTCTTATGATATGGCGCTATATAAATAAAACTGAATTGAATTGTAATCCTGATCTTGTGTTATCTGAAGATTCTTTGAAAAACCAGGACAAAACCTACAAGATCAATTTTATCTGGGGTATCAAATAAAGGGATTACAAAATCTGGATAATTCTGATCGGGCAGGAGAAGCACTACCTTACAGACAGGAGCTGGTCCATGAAGGATTTTTAACACAGGCATCTCATGACATGACAGTTCAATAATAGAAATACTACAGGTTTTTAAAGACATCAGCATATGGGGATGCTTGCTGCTCTAGCATAAAAAGGCTTTTTCATGCATGTCATGGCACAATTTGGAAATTGCATCACAATCATCCATCTAAAAGCTATTCCTTTGTGTTCCAGGCTGCTTTTATTTCCCCTCAGAGTGCCAAGGCAAAAAGCCAATATGTTTACTGTTGACTGTACAGTTTGACAGGTTAACAAAGAGTCCAAGTCCATGTCGAAAAACTTAATTTGCATGCTGTCTGGTAGTGTGGCGGGGGAGGTTATTTGTACACCATGTTTGCAGCTGATAGAATCAGGGAGAAGAGCAGCTTCGGTGCTGTTGTTGGCTTGTTTTGTTTCCTGTGTGATTCCTTTACTAGTGGTTTGTGTTGGATGGCTGCCAGTGCGTCGGGGCCATTGCAACCGGTACAGTCAGCCTTGTGTCAGTTTTATTACTCATACTGTTGTCTCACTCAATGGGGGGAAGCTGCTTTATTGTTGCCTCTCACTCTGATTCTCCTTCCTACCAAGTTTGTCTCTGGAATCCACCGTCTCTCTTTCTCATTCTTTCTGTCATTTTCACGCTCAGTCTCCCTCCCTGCGTCTCTGTCTTTGACATCCTCACTTGTTTTGTCTCCGTTAGCAGTTTTATATCTGTTACTCAGCCTCTGTCTGTCTCTCTATCTGCCTCTGTCTCTTGTTTTGAATGAGGACTAATGGTGACAGGTACTCTGGTTTAGATCCAGCAGAAAGGCATGCAGAGCCAGGTCCTAGCTACCACATTCTCCCAGAGGATTTCTTTTGTTTATTTTACATTGTGCTTTAGCTCTCATCTTGGTGTGTAAACATCCAGTAAAGCTCCCGTTCGCTTACAGTGATACCACTGCCACATGCTGAAAAGATGACTGCTGCTTTATTTGCCTCCAGAGACGAACCCCCACCCCTCCTGCTACCTCCACCTAGCCTGGCACAAATCAAAATAATGGCCCTTTTTGCTGGTGTTCCACGCTTAACATTTACACAAGGCAAATGTGTGAATATGTCAACTCTCTTTTGTCTGACAGCACATGAAATTGCCAAAAAAGGCAACAGAGGGCCCTGGTGCCCCCCTTGAGCTCCCAGAGGCAGGATGTGGCTCTTTGAAGGCAAGGCAAGGCAGCTTTATTTATATAGCACATTTCAAACACAGAGGCAATTCAAAGTTTTAGCTTTACATAGGCAAAGAAAAACATTAGAAGGACATTCAAAACAATAAGAATAAAATAAATTAAGAAAAAATAAAATGGAATTTTAAAATGAGATAAAATTAAATGTGATACATAAAATAAAATACATAAAATCAAATAAAATACAGTTACAGTGCAGTAAAAAGATGTAAGTTGCCAGTGCAACAAAGGAAATAAAAGTGCATTAGAGAAACCAGTCATGCGAATGCATGGGAGAACAGCAGAGTTTTTTATTTCGTTTTGAACGCTGCTAAAGTTGGGGCGCATTTGAGATCTTTAGGAAGTTGGTTCCATCTGTGTGCAGCATAGTAGCAAAAAGAAGCTTCACCTTGTTTGGTTCTGACTTGAGGAACAACCAGTTGACTGCTTCCTAAAGATCTAAGTGCCATACTGGGTTT
>LKNJ01007103.1:0-13789 GCA_002120245.1 Maccullochella peelii
GCTGTGAATACTTTCCGGATGCACTGTATGTATAAACAAGAACGGCGCATGAATGCTTTCAAGGAAAGACAGCCCGCAAGTATGCGCCAAATTGATTTATTATAGAGTCACGCCTGTCACTATGAGATTAGGAACAGCTATAAACACTTTTGCTTTCAGACAACATGTTTTGTTGACAACAATTTTGTTTCAAGCATACCCTCCCTACAAACTGCATGAAGTACAAGAACATATCACTAGATTTTCTAGAAAAAAACCCCAATCCCACTGCACATCAAATTAGCCAGGACGGCTGTACAATGCAGTGAACAGTAGACAATGGCAAGTAGGAAGTCATTTGAGTGGAGCTGATTCCCCCAACTGTCACTTGGAAACAGCTTTAATGGATAAGGCAACAAGTTGCATGTCAGTTTGGCTCCAGGTTAGTATGGATCAAGTCAATCTCTGCCATATACACGGCCAAGATGTCCAGAAGATGCAAACCCAAGGTATGTTAGTATAGTTTTGACTTTTATGTCTCTGTGAGAGGGGACACATGATGGGCTAGCAGTAATGCAGCACTTAAGAATGAAAGATGGTGGTGACATGTAAACTAATCTTTTAGTTTCTGTGATTGTTGTAGCCTAATGTGTTTTGATCTGGTGTACAAGATAACAGATGGCGCACAGGCTGGACAGCGTCTTGCAGCTTAAACATGCGATGGGGTATGTGACAAAAAGAACAGGTCACACAGGGATCAGGGTTCAAATTGTTAAGCTAAAATAATGCAATATGTTAATCAGGGTTAGCGGGTCAGTGGATGCCTGGAAGGTAGTAAAGAGAGAAAGTTTAGTAGTAAAGCCACTCAAATTGGCCCGAGGCCCACACTACCCTGGTGGAGAACATTTTCACTTCACTTTCCCCATCTCTACATGTTGCATAGGCTTCTGAAGCAAGAATCCAGACCAGAGAGTGAAGGAATCCACACTACCCCTCACCTCAAATATTGATCAATAATACTGATTGAGAAGAGGGTAACATTAGTTAGTTTAATAGCTGTAAAGTCCAATCAAAACTTCCATAAAGTAAGGTCAGATAATCATGAAGTAACGAAGGATTACATTGTAACTACTCAGTCTGATGTATCTCTTTACTTGGGGGTGCACGAACGGATTAACTAATTATTAAGTAATTAGTAATGCATGAGGGGCTACTAGTTCAGAGCTAATCACGAACGACTTTTGAAGAAAGTGGTCATTATTCCCGATTCACGGGTACTTATGAACTAATCGTTACCTGAGGATTTATTAATATAGTATTTCCCAGTCTGTTCCCAGTCCTCATTTTTGTGCACTGCATTGTAAAGTAGCAGCTGCTACAGCATCATTAACTACCAGTCTATGTTTAAAGGAGCAATAACATGCCACAGGAAGTGCTCGAGAAAGTGAACCGAATTCAACCAAACAAAGGTCTGCAGAGTGCAAGAAGAAACACGGAGAAAATTAGTGAGAAAGAAGAGCGCTTTGCGGGAAAAGATAATGAGCAGGCACAGAGAGAACAGAGAAAGCAGGAACAGAGAAACACAGCAGCAAGCAAAGGACAAGCACGACTGGGATAGATAAAAAGACGGGAAAAAGCAGAAGAAACACAGAAAGAAGAGATATAAGAATAGGAGAGAGGTGAATGTAGGGAGCCGTCACGCAGCGCTGGGAGCGAGCCTTTCAGCAACCTTGATGATGCTATCTCTGATCTGACAGCCTGGTGCAACGGTGGAGGGTTCAGACCAGGTCAGTCGCACACAAAAATACAGGAGATTCTTGACTCTGACGACACTTTGGCAGAAGAGACCACAGGGAAGGAAATCCAAAATATTTAAACCATATGTTGAGCCAGATATTGGCTGTAGATAAATTCCACATTTCTCCCGTTAATTCTCCCATTAGGACATACTTTGCAACATAACAGCTTTAGAGTGTGCTCAAACTTTATAAAGATGATGAAATTATTACATCTTCTCTGCAGTGAAAACTCAGTGGCATCAGACTGTAGATTTACATCGCGGAAGCAAGCTTGGTAAAGTTGCAGGATAACAGAAACATTATGTATAATTGGCAACATGAAAATAAAAATAAAGAGGTTTTGTTTTCTTTCTTTCCCCATTTCCAGCTAATTAACACAAAGATCATTAGCTGCAAGCTTCATTGGATTATACCACGAGTGTGCAGCTCAGAGAGGAAACAACTGGGATAAGGGTGTGAAGGGGCAACACAATATCAGAAGTCACTTTGTCAGAGGGATGTTACTCATTGACCTTTTGAGAAGGAAAACTGAAAATCAAAACATAAGTATTTCCCATTGTCTAGCCAATATTTAGAGTTGAATTTTGTCTCTTGAGGCAACATACTTAAAATGACTTATGTTCACATTTATCTGACCTCCGGCTGTGTAAATTGTAACCCTCGTCGGTCAAGAGCAAAGATGGAAGTAGCGTGTTGCTAAACCTCTTAGGAAGAAAATTGAGGTGGGTAACAAAGTGTGTGACGAAGCCATGGGAGACCGCTGCTTGTTTCCAGCGTCCTACCGGTTTGCTGCACTCACATGAACCCTGTAGTCCCAACAGAACTCAGGAGGACATCAGGCTTCTTGACAAAAATAGTCAGCGTTGGTTTCTTTCAACTATGACCTAGATCTTAAACCATGTCATTCTTCTTTTAACCATGACCACAATTGTTTCCTAAGTCTTGACCTCAACCAACCAATTTTTTGTACCACAATCTGTACGCCAAGTAGTTGCTGTGCCTAAACCCACTTTAACACATAGCAGGGGCAGATCAGAAAAAGGTCATGAGAATTATTTTTGAAATGGTCATTTGCAGAGGTTTTGTAAGGCACTGACAAACAACGTTGTCCTTCCAATTGGGACATTATATGTGACCTCAGGCATATCTGCACTTGCAAGATCATTAAAAGGTAAATGAGCATGTGAGCAAATCAAGACTTATCTCTAGTCATACTGTTTGTAATGTGACATTTACCAGAGACAAACAAATAAATGTCTTTGTTTGTCTTGTATGTAGTTCTGACTGAGCTTTGATTCTGAGATGGGTGCCCTATATGAAATTCTGACTTCCCAATGCATAAACACCTGAATACTGTAAAAACACATTGTCATATCTAACTCTCTGCTGCATGCACCATGAAAACATTTGCAAAACTGATTTCTTGACATAGTAGAAAATAAAAATTTCTTTGCTCGGGGTATGATATATATTTTTTTTATATTTTACCAAAAGTATGTGACTATTTCATATTTGAATAATATATATAGTCTACTTGGTATTTCTAGTCTTCTCATTAAGAAGATTTGTATGTTTTACAGGTTTGTTTTTATCATGGCAGGACAATGGAAACCCTCTCATGAAGGTTACACTTGCGTTTTTCTGGGTTGAAATCTCAGGTCTGTACTGGTTCCTGTACTGTAACGTCTCTTAAGGTGAGGCTGTACAAAGTCAACAGAAAATGCACACAGCACATTTTGTTGACATGGTGACAGGAGTTCAGACAAGTGCCCCAGGCAATAATTACAAATTTGAAAGTTGAGTACGACACAGTGAGAACTTGAACCCAAAGATTACACAACCCCTTACAAGGACAGAGACTAATGAGTCTTCGGGCTGAGGTAAATGTTCAAAATGACAGAATTTTTGCAAGTTTCCTGTTAAGACGCCTCAGGTTTAACAAACAGATTGTGCATTTCGAGTTAAGAGCACAGTCATCTGAGGACAAGGCAAGAAAATATGAATGTATGGCACATTTATATGACTAGGTGCCACAGACAGAGCCAGATCTACAGTATATACATATATACATACAGTAAATCAATACAGTTTAGGGCTGCAAGTAAGGATTATTGATTAATCTGCCGTTTATTTCCTCAATTAATCGTTTAATTGTTTAGTCTATAAAATGTAAAAAAATAAAATTGAAAAGATAGCAAAAAATGTCCATCACAAGTCCAATGTGACATCTTCAAATGACTTGACAAGTTGGCAAAAAAATATTCAGTTTACTATCAAAGAAGGCTGAGAAAACCTGCAAATATTCACATTTGAGAAGCTGGAACCAATAATGTCAATCCAAAAACTCTGTTTCGAGTTTGAGGCTCAACTTTACAGCCGAGTCAAGTCAAATGTTTTTGTATAGTTTTGTATAATGTCCAATGTAACAATCGCATACAATGATGAGCCCACAACAGCAACCCCCTGTCCCTGACCCATTCCAAGCTCTCTACGTAAGTGTAATTCTCATGATGAAGTGTAATGCAATCAATTTTTAATGTCAGAAGAAATTATTACATTTTTATAAAATATATTAAGCTTAAGGCAAAATGAGCAGAGGTGCAAATTCACCCAGCAAAGGCCACAAATTTAAGCAGCAAGCCGACTGTTTAGACCACCATCTAGTAACTAAACTGATAGCAAGACAAGATGCACCAAGATCTGTCTGGTTCAGCTGAGCAGGGAAGTGGTTGCAGCACATTGGAAAGTTGGGAAAAGTGGAGACAAACAGCTCAGTCAATCACAGTCTGGCTGACACATGTATATCCAAGCTGGTGCAGGAAGTGCGGCAGGCTTTGAAGCCAATTTGATACAGTGGCCAAACCGTGTAATTACAACTTCCAGGTCCATCACATGACGCACACTGGCCCCAAAAGACTTTTTCCCATAGACTTACACTATGAAAGAGATGTTTTTTAGATACATCAACTAGCCAATGTATGGAAGCCGAGTATGGACGTGCTTGCAATAATTTTTTTTTAATGCCGTTATCTCGAGATAACGAGATATTCAACCCATTATCACGAGAAAACAAAAGGTTGTTTCCCCTTTTTAGCTTACTTATGTTTATCAGAGTACTTAGCGGTTGGGAAGCTATGCAGAAGATCTGGGTAATTCTATACCTGAGAAGTCAAACTTTTTTGGCCTCATGTGCCACTGAGCAATTTTCATAGGAATGAACAGGGCCCTGGCTCTGACGCTTTATCCAGTTCTCTTTATACATCCATGGTTCTATCCTCCAGCGTCTGCATTGAGTTCAAATTAGTTTAAGATGGATATTGAACAGCTGGACTTAGTCTTAGTAGCTCTTTGTTGTTTGCATTAGTGAAGAAGAGCTCTGCCTCATCCTGCGGCTGAAATCCACATTCCAGTTTGTGACTGCATTAAAAGATGCACCTGCTCATTTACAAACCATTCAGTACTCTGAAATGCAGTAAGAGCTCCCATATCGTCTATCCCATATCATATGTATATCGCCTAAGCCCAACCTGTACAGTGCATGCTGTGCTGAGACACTGTGTCCTTGTCACTGTCACACACAGATGGTTGCTCGGTGGTTAGCATCGTTGCCTCACCGTTGGTCTGTTTTTCTGTCTTTCCATGTTCTCTCAGTTCCTCCAGGTGAACCGGTTTCCTCCTGCAGTCCTAAGATATGCAGGAGTATGAACTGGAGACTAAATCACCTATGGATTTGAATGATACACTGCCTCGAGTGTATGCTAGGAAAGCGTTAGTTCACATTCATTCATTGCTGTTTACATCTGCAGCATACTGTGCACGAGGTGCAATGGGGTGACTGTATAACAAATATCCTGCTGTTCAACCGACATCGCACGGTGAATAAAGGACGCAATCTGGTGGGAGCCCTGGAGGTGTGACAGGATAGGGGAGGTTTGCTGTACTCACATGAACCTCCTAGCTCCGACAGAGCTCAGGAGGACATTGGGCTTCCTGACAAAGAAGCCTTGTGTCCTTTTGGAGGACTGCATGAGGCCACAAGCTTTTGTTTCCCCTCGGTGTTGCGTCAAACTTCTGTTTGAAGCAGACCTCCACTCAACGTCACAATAAAAGTTTGGACCCAATTAACTACAGAAAATATCAGATCTTCTGCAAATGCTTCCATTTCGTTGTGATGCGCAATTATACATTGTTGACACTGGCAACATTAGTTTAGCTTCTTTGAGGTCATTATTGCATTCCCGTGCCTTTTTTGTTGCTGAGCCACCAGATAATGGTGTTCTTTTCAGACTGAACTGTGACAATTTTGTTATAATTTACCTCTTTCCTGGACTTAAAACCTTTATTATGTTGTAGCTGGTTTTCTTTTTGATTTAAAAAAAATCTTAGAATACAAGTCCTTTAGTTTAGTTATTAATTCTTAATTAATTGTCCTGTCCTGAAACAATGTCACAATATGATCTATATATGCATTCAATTAAAAAGCAGGCACTAAACAAAACATGTTCATCCTAAACATTTTATAATTTATTAAATAAAATACACAATGGAGTTCTGATTGCTCAAGAAGTATTACATATATAGATATGGAGGTTGTAAGCTGGCAGGTTGTCAAGGTTCCTCTGAAGATGGCTTGCTCTCGTGTGTCTTGGGGTCCAGTTGACCTACTCAGAGAAAAGCTGAACTAAGCGGGAGACAGACAAATGAATTAGAGCCAAGCTCTCAGATGATGAGTGTTGTCACGTCACATCACATAATGAAATATAACTTCAAAACAGATAGAGATATGTCAAGACAACATAAAGCTTTTTGTACAGTCTTTTGTTGTTTGAAAGTCCTTTTACATAGACTTTAAAAGTTGTTGTTTGACCCAAGAAATCTGAAACTATGAAACTTATATTTATGCTGTGTATTTCATTCAGACAATGGGATTATATATCTATCCATGTACAACTACAAGGATAATGTTGACGAGCATGCATTCCTATCATTTAGACTATCACTACTCTGCAAAATGCTGTCTGTTGCTGTATTTCTGTTATTTTGACCGCTAATATCAGTTTTCAGCTTCCACGTCACCTTTGAAGTTTGCCAAGCGTCATTCCTAGCATACCAGGCCGTCTTGTATTAAGTCCCTCATGTTACCCTGCGCAGCAGACCAAGATAGGCTCCAGACAAGGTGTTGATGTTGATGTCGCAAATCCTGCTTGCACGTGCACGTCTTGAACTGAGACTTAAGTCGAACACAGAGAAACATTCAACAGATGAATGTGAAAACAGCCTTTTAGTGTCAAACTCTGCACATACATTATTCTGCACAGCGAAGGTCAAACATCCAAGTGAAACAACACCACAAGTAACACATTTTTGAGTGAAGGGAGACTTTAACAAACCTTATTTTTATTTCACCAAGTTTGTTAAAGCGCTTGTTGATTTAAAAGAGTAAGTAAATGTATGGAAAGTATTTTTCAGAATTAATTTTTAAAAAACAAGGCATTGGGGCATGCTGTTAACATCTTTGTTAAATGAGAGATGACAGATGTTCTATCATACAATTTAACCACTGACATTTTTTTTTTTTACAGTCTTTAGTTCCGTGAAGCGCTCGTCATAAAACATGAGAACTGGATGCCAGCCTACCACTCCCAAAATATGCAAGCAGGAAGCAGTTGCAAAAAAACTAAAATTAGAGCAAGAGAAGGCAAAATGACAGAAAACGAAACATTTCAAGTTTAACTGAGGCCTTCAATGAGCTGAAGCAGAAAATGCTCAACTAAACAGAGCTGTGTGGATTTTTTTTTTTTTTTTAAACCTTGTTCTGCCACATCCTGACACTATCCAGTCCCATTACAGCAACAGGTGGTGTAGAAAGACTCTTTTCTTCTGTCAGATAGAAACTGGCATCAGAACATCAGTGGAGACACGCAGACTGAACTCTTTGTCTCTTTGTCCCCGTTATTAAAAGAGAAGTGACTGGCAATAATTAAATAATGGAATGTATAATGGAATTATTTCAACACCGAGCCCGGGTGAGCTCTTGCTGTGATCACCACGGGTGAACCATCTACATTTTCCGACTGTAGTTAGTCTTGACTCGTAGGGTTCAGTTGGGCATGGTGTTGTTTGAGACTAAATGGCAGTGCTGTTGAATTTTATGATGCCGTTTCTGAGTCAACCAGCTGTGTGTGTGTGTGGGGTTTGGCTGCCGTGCCAGGCTTTTAGGCTGTTGTGTCTGGTACACTATGTACCAGGAGGAGCCTCTACCATTACTTCTAATGTGTGGGGCTGAATTGTGGTTCAAAGGCATGTACATCTTAGTAGTATTTTAATTAACAGCATTTCAAAAGGGAATTGTGTCGGAAGAAAAGACCCAATTGATTTTCTGTTCTCACACATATTACTTCTGGCCACACTAGGAGATCTGATGTGAAACACAGGAGACTAATGGCTTAATGAGCGGGTCGCCCGTGGTCATGTCTCCCTTTATATTTGCACTTACTCCTTTGTGTATGTCGTTTTACATATCCTTTTTCTGTGTTTGCATTTAAATGTACACTCAGTGGCCACTTTATTAGGTGCACCTAATCCAATACAACTGTTCTGCCATAAAGTCTATTTTATTGTGCCTATAATGTTCAGGGTCTTTTTTACACTATCAGAGGTGTTTTAGCATTGAGGTCATTGTTAGTGGTGGTGTTGTACTGCGTTACATCCAGAGAGGTTTCCTTAAGGTATGTAAATAGAGAGGACATTGCATTTACACATTTCCAACAATGTCAACAAAAAACTCAACAGTATAAAGGTAGAATTTACAGCAGAGCTGTTGTATTGGATTGCAATAGATTGTACAGGTGTACCTATTGAAGTGGCTACTGAGTGTATATAACTGTGTTATGTCATATGTATGTTCAGTCCTCATTTTGTGCATTGGCTCAGCAACCCATTATCCATTTTTTTTTTATCAGTATTTATGTATCTGATAAAATTACTGTAGTCAAAATTCAAGTACATGGTACAAATATTAGAATCAGTATCAAAACAAAAGTGCTCATTATAAAGAATGGGCCTGTTCCAAGTGTTAAATTGTGTAAGGCCTATAGATTGTTGTATAGTTTAATCTAAATCAATGCAAAGGGCAACATTTACCTGTGAAATAATGTGCAGTAATAGGATAAAGTTGGACAAAATGCAAATATTCACAAAGTACCCCAAACACTATAGTACTTTATTAAATGTTTAGGTTGTTATTGAAGCAAGCCAGCTCAATTCAGTAAGATCACTTAATTGATCTAAGAATGAAAGGATGGCAGGTGCCTGGCAGGAGGACAAAGACAGGATTACAGCTGTGTTTGAGGGATGATTTGAAAGAGGTCAAGGCCCTGTGACAGCTGGAGGAGCACTCAGCTGAAGGAAATGAGCGACGTGTTACAGCTGAAAGGTGGGCCAGCTGAAAGAGCAACTCAAGGAAAAGGACAATGTGACGAGCACAGGCAGGAAGGAAATAGAGCCTCAAACAGAAGAGCACATGGAGATCCTTCGAAGGCTGCATTTGAAGACTGAATGCGACACAGCAGCGCAACAAGGCTCTCACATTTCGAAGGCTCCTTCAGATGCGGCCGAGAAATGTGGCCTTCTTTTCCAGAAGTTGAAGGATCCAATGGCTGTATCCTTCACGGCCCAACCTATCCCAAGGTTCGAAAGGAGCGGCACTTCATGACGTTCATGTTCATGACTTCATCCGTAGACCAGACCATCTCACTTAACAGCGCTCAGTTTGGCGTTGGTGGTCTATGAATGGCGCACCTTCGGCCCCTGAATTGAGACACAGCTCCTGTCTGAGCTCAGCCACGGATAGGCTGAGCTACGAAGAAAATGTGATGCTTTGGAAGGAGTTCAGAAAGGAGCCGACTGAGAAAAAGGAGATCAAAGAAGAAAGTACTAGAAAAAGGTGTGCACAGCAGAGGAGGAGCCGAAGCTCATGATTATTAATTTAATGGAGCTCCAATTCTCTGCAATTTATGGGTTGTGTGTTTTTTTTTGTTTTTTTTTCCCTAATGAGGCTTGGGTTGGTGGTCTCCTAAGGTAAGGGTTGTTACTGTACATTTTAAACCACCACTAATAATGTACAGCATGTTCTGTTTCCATTTGAGAAAGCTGTAAGTAATGTCACAGATGCCTGGAACCAGACTAGCCTTGAGGCCAATGAGGCCCATTGAGTTAACATACCAAAGAGTAAAGAGGTCACACAACCAGACATTTCACTTACACAAAGGATTGGCACAGCAGGCTTGCATCATCAGACTGATGCTGGTGTCATTTGCATGTCAGCAAACAGGAAATAAATGCGCCAAACCCTTCTCTGCTCCACTTAACACTTTTAACTGTTGCCACTGTGAAAGCAGGCCCAACTGTGATTTGAGAGATTCAGCCAGCAGTATTAGTTTTTCCCCTTAAGGGGACGTGAGAACAAAGGGACAGGCCTTATTGTTCCTAATTGTCACCGTCATTCTGTTTTGGCACAGCCAAACACAAATAGCAACGTTGATTGACTTTGACTAAATTCATTTGTTTGGGGGGGGGGGGTTAGTCCCACTTGCATTAGGCTCGCTCAATGAACCTTCGTCTGGCTGACCCGATTCAACCTCTGTTGCATTGCTCAGTTTGCTTGTTTGTCTAACTGCTGTATTTGAACATACAGGGCTTTATTTTGCTCTGCCAGAAACAGGCCTTCTACATTTTTTCATTAGGAGACCACCAACCCAAGCCTCATTAGGGAAAAAAAAACAAAAAAAAACACACAACCCATAAATTGCAGAGAATTGGAGCTCCATTAAATTACCACGTATTCCCGTGTAGAAAAAAAACCCTCAAAGCAGGTCAGAATACACAGGAGGAGGTATGACGGAGCATCATTCAAGAGATTTATCAGTGATTATTTTTCAGTTTGTTTCATTTAAAGCTTTAAATGAAATGGTGCATTCCACCAAGTTAACATTTAGTAACATGTTTACAGCTTGCAAAATTATTCATACACTTGTTTTTTCATCAATGGTGAATAGCTTGACACTCCTTTATGTGTAAAGTCACACTGAAAAATGACATGCATGTGTGTTGGCTTGGCCAATATGGATGAAACATAGCTTATCCAGCTGTCTCTGTAAAAAGGCAGTTAGTCAGTCCTCACTCCCCAAGTCTCCTGAGGCTAGTAAAATGGCAAAGTGACTTGTTAAAAGGATTAGCTTGTGTTCATCATGTTGGAGCACATTACCGTTATTCTATTTTGCGCAGCCTTCACATTGTAATGGTGCACCAAACTGGTGAGTCAGTAGCGGTGAGCAGCACCATGCTTGACAAAAGACTGAATAATGGGTCAACTGCGATACTCACCAGATAAATGGAAATTATGCATGTATATGCATTCTGAAATGACATAGTAAAAAAAACAACAAAAAAAAAAACAACAACATAGTATTGTATTTCAACTTCAAACATGTCCACTGAGTTATAACTGATCAAAATAAACTTAAAATTAAATCCATTTCTCACTTGATAAAGAAGTTGTCGTCTCTTGTTATCGGTATAGTAGGACCTCCTTCATGTCATGATTAGTCTCTGATACTAAGGTTAAACCAGGACACGAGAGGACCTCATAATTCTGATTTGTCGAACTGAGTGTTTTACATCAAAGAAAACGTAAAGAAAGAAATTCAGAAAAGAAAAAGGGCTCACACCCGTACAGACATCAGAGAGAGAAAGCAGACAGAGAGGTTTTTGAAGTGCTGTACAAAGTCATGGCAAAAGCAGGACACACTGCAATATCGAGGGAGCGCCCTGAAATTTTTTGTGGGCAACTTTGGATAAAAGGGGAAGCATCAGTGCGACAACAAAGGGGTAAGATATGGGTTAAACTGCCTTTAGACATCTGTTTTTCTGAAAAATACTTTTTCTTTAAAAATACTTTCACCCGCATGGATTTATCCATTTACAGCTAATCTAACATCTGAATAAACATCTCACATTATACTGTAAATTCTTTGTAAGTCTCTTTTAGGATTACCAAATTTTATCAGATGAACACATGGTTCAGTAAGCAAATTTAAAATTAAACATGTAAACAATTACAACACCTTCTAATATTGGATGGATATTTCAAACTGTCAAACTCAAAGCCTGCAGGTCAGATGGGACTAATCTAAATCTGGCCCAACATTGTCAATTTATTCTGACCACTTAATGCAGCTGTAATCAGTTAAAATACAATAAGATTTCTTTCCCCCTCCGATATGCTTTCAAACGCAGTATAACTAATCCCAAAAGTGCGAAGTATGGGGACGTTTATTAAGATAAAGGTTCTCATGTCTGAATGTCTTTCCAAACCTATTCATTTAGATTTTTAGTTAGTGAATATTACAATAATCAGGTCAGACAAAGCTGATTAATTCCCAGCTGCTGTGCTTGTCAGCACACTCCAGACCCCTCCAGACTCCAGGCCACAATGGCCTTTGGTCTGCTGACTGACTGCTTTATGCTTTATCTCCACCATCTGTAAATTATTATTTATGCCACACACAGTTTCATTCTTTTGTCACTCATCTGTAAATATATTTCATCCTAAAAGTACTATATTAGTCACATTTTTCTGGGTCTATTGTGTGTGTGTGTGTGTGTGTGTGTGTGTACGGTTGGTGTATGAGAGAGAGAGGGAGAGTGAGGTCATGAAGAACAGCAACAGCAAAGTTGGGTTTTTGCCAACCACACAGCCACTACTAATTGCCTCAAAAATTAATTGGAAGTTGAAAACTGACAGTGGCCAAGCTGATCCTCTCAGATGCATCATTTTGACACAAATGATATTTTGACATTTTGAGACAGAATCAGGTTTCTTTTATTTCTCAACTGATATTTAACTTTAATTTCAGGTCTCGGTTGCCAACTGAATGTATTCTGTACATTCCCATAAAACCTTATACTTTGTGCGCCTTTCCACATATAAATTGTAAAACTTTATGTAAACGTATATGTGCACCAATTTTTATCCTAGCCACATAAAATCTTTAAGGTACTCATAATGCATGATGGGTTCCCATGAAAGTTTACCTCATGCAGAGAGAGGTATTCCAGCACTAAACTATATCCGGAGTATTATTACATTTCCTGAGGGTCAAATTTATGTACCGTGAAGATGAAAACATGTGTACCATATGTGTCCAGTATAAGTTATAGTGGATGCATTTGTGTCAATATTATTAGGTATGCTGTAAACTGTAAAAGGGTCAGCCAACCCACTTGTGAATAGTTCATTTCGAAATGAATGATTAGCTTTGAATATCACATTACAGTCAACAAAGTACCATATTGCAGACATTGTTTCTCATGCCACCTGTTATCTTCAGCACACTTGCACTGATAACAATATTAACTTATGGATGGGGGCTGAGCACTGACAACTTCACATTTTGATTTTACACAAAAAGAAAAATCACAACACATGATATCATTCATTTCTAAATGTCTAATAAATCAATAAATAGGCCATCAGAAAACAAACAGCAGTTTTGAGAGTTACTTAACATTTAATACTACTATTAACACAAGTACACTGTTACTTTGTGGTGGCTTTTTGTTCAACAGATTTCAGTGTCCATGGCATGTCCACTGCCAACAATCCCAGCCATACTATACAACATATTTTATAGATTAATAATAATTTACATAAATAATAATTACAGCCATGAGACACTGCACCCGTTAGTGATGACATACAACATGATGATGTCATGTCAGAAATCTCAGTTTGCTGCTCCCTAAGTAAGCCATTGATATTATACAGGGAGTAAGCAATAAATGAGGTAACTAAATTGCCGGATTAACCTGCTAGGGGGCCCCAGGGCAAGAATGGGGCCCCAATACCCCCCTACTCACACTCTGTGCAAATTAAAATAATACCATTTGATTAAACATATTAGTTTAGGAATACAGTGCATCCGGAAAGTATTCACAGCGCTTCACGTTTT